>VDFB02380055.1:0-44912 GCA_007258455.2 Sequoia sempervirens | reverse complement strand
GGTTTTACTAAACATATGGGGAAGGATTCATCTCCATGTACTAAGCCAAACAAGATGTTTTTGATAATCTTTGACCTAAGTATATGTAAAAGGATGCATCTACACACACTTAGACACAGGTGATTTTGATGATAATGTTTTCAAGGATTTTAATCTCAAAGGTTTTGATGATTTTGATGATTTGGATTTTTCCAAAAAAGCCTAGTATCAAGAATGATTTCAAGATTTTCCAAAAGGTGATTTGTGAGATGACGTTTGTTTTAATGTGTTGGAGGATGGGTGAAAAAGATTTTGATGTTTGTTCTTGATCCTAAGATGAACCTAAAAATACACTTTGTTTTCCTAGATCTAGGTATTGAAGAACATGCAAATGCTTCCTAAAGACCTTCATAACCAAAGAATGATTTCTTTTGAACAAACATTTTCAAAATTTTGGGAAAATGACTTTGTGATTTCAATTTTTGAGGATTGTGAGGCTTCAAACACACATGAAAGTTATTTTTGTTTAGCTTTGTTTAATGTCTTTATTTTACCAAAAACACTTTCTTTGATTAGACTTTCAAATTAAGATGTCCAATGTCTTAATTTCCTCAAACCCCACAAGATATGTTATGTGGAAATTCAATGAACTTAAGGAAAGGGTTTTCCTATTGTTTACTTAAGGAGATAAATTGAGATATAATCCAATGTTTAGAAACCTCTAAGGATGTGAATCCCAAGGGAAAGCAATAACATATACACTGAATCAATGGTATTTGTCTCCAAAAGGGTTTAAAATTTGGATAATGTTAAGTGTTTGTTTTTGAGATGTTTTCAATCAAGCAATAATTTTTGTAACCCAAGAATAAGTACAATCCTATGGATGTGTAAGACAATATTTGTTGGATTCCCAGATGCTTGACCCCACTGGCTCCCCTCCACATCACTCACGTATATGGGGCAGCCAAGCATCAACACCCATGAAACTCCCATGGTAGGTTTTCTATTTCTACTAGAAGACTGTAAAAGTGGGGTGGCTTCAGAACGACCGTTCTTGCACCAAAAAATAGATTAAAGGATTTTGGAAAATTCTAGCACATAGGTTTCAGTAAGGACTTTCCGTTTGTAGGAGTTGACCCAATGTGGCAAGAGTCCCCCTTCGGATCCATCTTGTCGGAGTCATCCGCGTGATATTAGCATTTCTTCCAATATCCACATTTATATCCTGGCTGGAAATACTCTCGGGTTTAGAGTGTTACCAGTTGAGTCGTTCCCTTGGGTGAGTACTTTTTCCCTAAGGTAGGCCCTCTAAGATAAACAAAAGCAAATGAAGAACAATATTCGTAACTCGATCAATCTTTGTAGGCAACAAAGAGAGAGTATATACGCAACAATGCCCCCACTCACACTCGCATAAGATTTTGTTCAATTTTAAACCCAAACCAAAGTGTGGAGGTGATTGCTTTCTCTTAACCAAAAGTCATGAAAAAGGCCTTTTGATTCTCAAGATCGCTATAAAGCGTGAGAGAAGCGCATACGTCCTTTTCCAATGACTTTAGTTTAAGTGAGCCCTCATGAAAAACAAAGCTACACTTGTTATTTTTAAGTCCTAAAAGAAAAATGTGAGTTCATTTTAAGCACCAAAAGACAAGTGAAAGACATTTGTTCCATTTTGTTAATCCAAGAAACAAAATATAGTAAGTTGTTGATCCTATTGTTCATTTTAACCTTTGCAAGAAATAAACAAGAAGATTCTTTTTAAGCCCAAAAGAAGGTTAGTGTCCTAAGAAAGAGGAGATAACAAATTCTTAAAGAAGTGTTAAACAAACAATAAAGTGTTCAAAAAACACTTTGATTTCGTAAGACATTGTCCTCATATTTCTCCTTCCTTCGTTTTTGATTTCCAACCTACAAGTGAGAAAAACCAGTTAGATTCTAGAAAATTTAGAAGTTAAAAAACTAGAAAATATAATATAAATAAATCATAAATCAAAAGCACGTGCTAAAAAATTAAATTTTCCCTTTTACTGTCTCCCAGCGTTGCAACTCATGAAGGCGTCGCAGTTTGCATCCCAGCGGTGCCCTTACAACACTGCTTTACCAGTCAGCGATGCTCTATGTCGGGATAGAGAGCTCAAATGTGTCACAATTTTGCCCGCCACACAATTCTGGCACCAATGTCGTAGGGAGTTTTGGACTTGAAAAATCTCTCGGCAGTGCTGGCGCAGTCCAACGCGCAGGGCTTTAAAATTCAAAATTTTTAAGCAGATAGAGTCCGCTGGTTGGTTTTAGTTGAAGCAAAGGCTATTTAGCAATGTTGATGAGCTCATAGTAAATAAAACAATGATCGCTGATGAGCTCGGGCGGTGCCAAAAACAAAGGACACCACGAGTCCGCTGAATTTCGGCTGTGGTGGTGGAGAAAAAAATGAGGAATTTTGTGGAAAAACTGATTGATCGGGAGGTATCTCACCCTAAAATCAAATGTGTGAATCCCCAAAATTCTAGGTACCGTAAAAAACAAAAGACAACAACACCCTCGCTAGATTTTGCAGCACAAACAAGGATTCCCCATGAAATCCATTAACATAGCTCAAATTAGGAAGAAAATAATGAAAGACACAATGAAATAACAAAATAAAGATTGAATCCTAATTATGCAAGAAAACTCTTAATCCCATGGGGGAATTGGTGCTAATAAGATGCAAGCTTCGAATGTTGAAGGGATTGATCCACTTTGTTAATGAAGGATGAGAGCTTCAAGCTAAAAATCTACAAAAACCTAGCTAGAACTCAATGGTGATGGATGAAAATGGCCAAATATTTTAGCATAATAACTTTGCAATATTTGTGGATGATCAAATAAGGATATGAGCTCTTCATTTATAGGATTTCAAAGATGGATGAATGTCCAAATTTGAGCAATGTGGGACAAACATTCATCCAATGATATGGTGCCACTTGTCAAGCTATGAATGGATGATGGATGTGCAAGATTTGAGGTTTGTGCCAATAAATGCCAATATTTGAATTTCAAATTTGTTGAAATGACATGCAAGAGGGAAGGGAAAATGCAATAAATGCCACTTGGCTCAAGGCAAAGGACATGCAAGATGAAGCTATTGCCTTGTTGGATGTACATGTTGACTTTGAAATTTTTGAATTCAAATTGAGAGAATATTCCAAAAAGATGCCTTGTGAGGAAAATAGGGATTTAATAAATGAATTAAATCTATTCTCATGTGCAACTTGCATTATCTAGAGGATGACTGAGAATTGTGATTTCAAATTAACGTATGGTTAATTAATTTAACAAGAGATTTGATGATGTGACTTATTTGATTTAGATTTATGGATTTATTTAAATAAGATAAGAGAGGAATATGGCAAGAGATTAATTAAATAAGGATTTGATTTATTTAATTAAAAGGGATGGTGTTAGATTAAATCAAATAAGGTCTTAATTTATTTAATTTAATAGATAGATTTTAGAGGTTTAATCAAATACATTGATTATTTAATTAAATAGAGGTAATTAAATTAGATGGATTGATTTAATTAACAGGAGAAAGTGACTTAATTAGATAAAGTGATTTATTTAATTAAGAGATGAATGTTGATGAATTTAATTAGATAGGTGAATTTGATTAAATGGTTAGACTGAAGAATGATTTAGGAAGAAACGATGTTAGTGATTCATGATCGAATGCACAATGTCAATCAGTATATTTTACATGTCTACAAACAATACCATGACATATTTATTACTTACCTTAACAGAGGAACCCTTCCATCAGATATCACCCTGAAACTTAAAAAGACCTTTGTCAAAAAGGCATCCGGATTTGTGATCCTAGGTAATACCCTTTATCATTGAAGCATCAAAGGGACATTACTGTAATGTCTTAACCAAGAGGAATCCTTAATTTCCTCAGAAGAAGTACATGATGAAATATGTGGGTCCCATTCTAGTGGTATGACATTAGCTAAGAAACTGTTGAGGATGGGGTACTTTTGGCCAGCCATGGAAAAAGAAGCTCATCAGGATGTATGAAAAATACATCCAGTGCCAACAACATGGTGATCTAATTCATTCTCCAGCTTAAGAATTGCAACCAATGATCACACCATGGCCTTTTTCGTAGTGGGGACTTGATCTTATAGGAAAAATAACTCCAACCTCATCCAATGGCCATAAGTTTACCATAACCGCCACTGAGTACTTTACTCAGTGGGTTGAAGACATTCCTATGACCTACATATTGGGTAAGCAGATAGCCAAGTTTATCTTGAGTTACCTAATTTTTTGTTATGGTATTCCAAAAACTCTTATCTCAGATAATGGGACACCATTCAAGAATCAGGATGTGAAAGAGTTGTGCCAAAGATTCAATCTCTAACATCGATTCTCTACCTCGTACTATCCCCAAGGAAATGGCTAAGCAGAAGCAAAAAGCAAAACTATCTTGAAAATCCTAAAGAAAAAAATTAATGAAGTTGGTTGTGACTGACATTTGCAGCTAAATATCACTCTTTGGGCTTATCAAACTAGTATCCACATGCCTATGGTGCAACCCCTTTCTCCTTGGTCTATGGATCAGAAGCCATCTTTCCTATTCAGGTTGAGCTCCCATCATTGCAAGTGTCACTAAAGAATCTAATAATTGAGGAAGAGTAGAGAGTGTCTCAATTGAAAGAGCTATAATTCCTGGATGAATGTTGTCTTAACACCCTTAATCACTTGCAAGTATATCAAAATTGACTGAAACATAGCTATAACAAGAGAATCAAATGTTGGTTGTTCTAGGTAGGTGATCTTGTCTTAAAAAAATCAGAAGAACCTTCTAGATCAATACAATGAAGGAAAGTTTGAGCCTAACTCGTTGGGTCCCTTTGTCATCACAATAAGCTACAGATCAAGAGCATACCAACTGTCAACCCTTGAAGGTAAGCCCTTGTAGGAGTGCATAAACATCTTGCATCTTAAAAATTTTTATGCCTAAAACATGAAGGGTGTAAATCAAAAAATACAAAAAAATAAAAAAATGATAAAAATCCAAAAAAATGAGAAAAAGGATTGAAAAAAGTAAAGAAAAAAAATCATCCTCTAGTGAAAACCACTTCAATGGTGCTTTGGAAAAGTACCTTAGTGAAAACTTGGCAAACAGGTGCCTTGCATAAATAAATCATCTCCATCTATTCTTTGGATCGTTTGGCCTATCATTCTTTGCATCACCATTAATCCCTTATCCACATCTTTATCATGGCTTGTCACTGTAAGGTATAATGAACTCTTTAGCACTACTTGGCATATTCTTAAGGTCAGTTTGTCCTACCTTTATTGAAGTAGGCTAACATATTACACTGAGGGAATTTCATTATGTGTCACAATTAGGTTCTTGTATATCTTGAGGTCATGGGACATCTTATCAAAAAACACCAAAAACATTCATAAAATCTTATCCAAAAAATCCAAAAATATTTGTAAAATCCTATATAGCTAAAATTCAAAAAACATTCAGAAAATTGTAAAGGAAAAATCCAAAACATCCATAAAACATTAAAAAATAGAAAAAGTTCGAACATCAAAAAATAAAATAAAAAATGTCTCTTGTTGAAATACGTTGTCTCTAAGCTTGAACGTAGCAAAGGCCATCATTGATGTGCCCCCGAGACACCCTAGGTCAGTCCTTTAGCAACCCATTGTAATTAGTTGTCATATCTCGTATGTTCATATCTTTGTCTTGTAAATAGGTCAATTCAATTGAACTACATGGTCTCTGTGTGTATAACATAGGTAAGGCTAATCTTTGATCAGCCCTTGAGGTCCCCAGGATAGGTCTCTTAGGTTAGGTTCTTTGTCAAAACTCAAAAACTCAAAAAATCCAAAAACATCCAAATATTTAGAAAATCTAAAAACACCAAAACATCTCAAAAATCCTAAAAACATTTATAAAATTGAAAATCCAAAAACAATAGGAAACATTAAAAACCTAAAAAACCTCAAATATTCAGAAAACCCTAAAATAGCCTCAGAAAATAAAAAATATTAAACACCCACTTAAACTTTCAAAAAGACCAAAAATAACCTCAAAAAATTTTCAAAATATTGAAAAATATTGAAATATTCTAGAAAATACAAAACCCATCCATCCCATCTTCCTTTCACCTGCAATAAACTTTCATCCATAATAAAACAATCGTCACTTTCACCCTTTGGTGAAACAAGTAGAAAGCAAACATAGAAAGTCATAAAGTGTGAACCCAAATTGTCAAAATCTAAAGTCTAAATCATAGGTGAATATGTCAGTGAAATTTGTAGCAACGAAACATCTTAGCATCATAGTCCTAACATCAAACAACCCTCTGATCAACATGTCCTAGGATGAATCCTTCCTATGATGGACATCAATATCAGATATCACCTCAGCTAAACTTGAACTAGCCAAGAGCTATAGATAACACTAATTGTTTTTCTTTGATCTTTTCTTATGATTTATCTTAATGACCCATTCTGAGGACCTCTTGATGATGTCTAACAAAACAATTTAGAGAGAAAGGAATGGGGCATCTATCATTCTTTCATTTGTTGTGCTTGTGGATACTCCTGTAAAATAATCTTGGTGCATACTTGCTTAGTTGTTTGTAGGAAGGTCGTTTGGAGTATGTTGTTGACTATTGCGTATGCTTTGGTCCAATATGTTATAAGATTCTAACTTACATTCTAATGATTTTCCCGTATGTCAAGATGTGAACAAGAACTATCCTATCTCTTCGGTGACAGTCTGTACCCTTTGTAGTACTACATCTCTCTTGATATTCACCACGATCACCTATTTCCAAGCTTGAACTCACTCAATAGTAAGATCCAAAACCTATTGGCGGGCCTAGTCCCGCTCACCAGTCAATGCTTGCACCTGTTGCTACAGCTATTGAATCTGTGCATCTCATGCATCTAGTGGTGGTAGTGGTGGTACTACATGTTGTTGTGGTCCATGCTACTAAACTACTAGAGGTTGCTGAGGAGGATGTTGTTGTATAACCGAAGGAGCCCCTAGAACATATCCATCATGGTTATCCTTGGCTCCTTTTCCTCTACCCCTGGCACCTCTGCCTCACGGTCTCCCTCTAGGAGGAGCACCTGATGGATTTGTAAGTCACCTTGGAGGGATGAACCATGCATCGTACACTAGAGTGGTATGTGCTATGAGCTAACCCTGATAATATGCCCAAGGCTAGGAAACCAATTGATGGAAGCTATCAACAACCTCTGGAGCCAAAATAGTTAGTCTCCATGTAGGAACCTCTCTAGATGATCTCACAAAAATGGATCTATAGGCATCATCGGGCCTATCCTATACATCACCAAAATGTTTGGCTACCCTGTTGGAAAGATACTACTCAATCATGGGGTGCTCCTGACCCTACATGTAATGGGTTTGTTTGGTGAAGTATAGCTACTAAATATCATCAAACTATGGCGGCATCTGAAGCCATGGGCACTAGCTGAACACGGTCATATCATTAATCACCTATCTTCAGTACAGGAGCCCAATCTTTCTAGTGTTCCTGAGTGTGATGGCACCTCAATATCTCCATACAACAGGATCATCTAGCTCCACGTCTACCATTTGTACAATCGACCAAAGCACGACAATGTGCTCCCATGCCCAAATATGAATAAGAGTAACACCTACACTGAGGGCTCTCCCATTGCAGTAAAAAAAATGTGCAAATCATGATATAGGATAGCATCATGGGTCCCCATGCAAAAAGAGTCCTCCTGTACAACATTTTCTACCATGCCAAACCCCATCCTAGACTAAAAAATCTGCCCCGTCTATCCGAAGCCACCAAACCTGAAATGAAAGCTGTAATGATCAATCTAAAGGTCAACATGTGACCTCTGTATGTTTCTAAATCAATCTATGATGGGACCAATGCAATTTGGTCCATCTCCATCACCTCTAGGTAGGCATCAAATTTGGCATTGATGTCGTAAATCACACAATCACCGTGGATAGGAAAACACAATATTTGCCACACATCCTCCAAGGTAACTATCACCTCCCCCATTAGAAGGTGGAAGGACAAGGTATCATTGTTCCATCTCTCATATAGGGCTGTCATCATAGCCAAGTGGGTCCTAATAATAGGTGAATATGCAATGTACCAGAATCCAATCTCTCCCAAGTGCTCTTGGTGCAACATTGAAAGATCACTTAATCTCTCAAGAACCATCGACCTGTGCTCCCTCAACATCAATGGTGGGAAGACCTCCTACACCCACGAAGTGCACAAAGTTAGGAAATCATCAAAATTTGACATTATTTAGAATTCCCTGCTCAAAAATCACAATAACATCACTATTTACAATAGTCTCGCTATATTCAAAATTCAAATAGCGATGCCTGATGCATTTCAAATTTCAAATTGGAAAGTGTGTCACCAGACAAGCTGATGTCGTAGTTTGGATTTTGGCTTGACCTAACCCTAACTTTTAAATTGAAAAGTGTGTCACCAAATAAGCTCGCATCAAAATTTAAAATTTGAAACCCTAATTTTAAATCAAAAGAAGCATCACCATATACATATGCATTACTATAAATCATTTGGGTGTCGTTGATTTAAGTTTGGGCATTGCTATATAGCGACACTACCAGAATTCAAATTCTAATGCATAATAAATGCATCAAAATTTCAAATTTCAAATCAAGTTTCAAATCACATACTGGTGGTCCTATGCCTGGAAGCTGCTGAAACTCTCGAACTTGATCAAAGATGTGTCGAGGAAGCTCACAATGTGCCATTTTTTTGAAATGGTCATAGCTCAAATCACATGAATTTCTCAAGTGTGAATGCACAAATGAATTGAAATGACACCTCTTGGCTTGTTTAAGTTAGAAAATTAGGGATTTTTTCCATAACTTAACCTTAATAATGGGTTTTATTATCATTTTCATCAAAATTTCCAATTTGGACCTAATTTTGCATCGTTTTATGTGTTCTTGGCATTATTCTTGCATCCCAGAGCCTTTCTAAACCCTTGGGGCAACTTTTGAACCTTTATCAAGAAATCAACCCAAAATTCAAAATTTTTGCCCAATTTCTCAAGGGGGCAAGGAATCAGCTTTATCCTTTTGTCGGGGCATCTAAAAAATGGGAAAAAATTGATTTGGGTAACAATTTTAATCTGAAAAGCATTGTTCCTTAAACCGAAGCAATAGGTACCTTGTTTCAAAGAGGGGGAAAATGGAGACACTAAAAAATGTCCTAATCAATGTCATACACTTGAATCGGATTTGTTAACATCATTTCCTCTTTAAACCATCATCTTTTCACTTAATTAATTTCATTAGCCTAGCTGATTAATTAATTGCATCATTTTCATCTATTTGGCCTAATTAATTTAATTGGGTTAATTCATCCCTTTTCACACTAACACTTCATCTCATTAAATTAAAAAAATCAAAATATTTAATTTAATCTCCTAAGTCATCTTATTTAATTAAATAACCCTAAGTTATTTAATTAAATATCATTTCACCCCTCCCCTATTTATTAAATCATCTAATTTAATAAATATCTCTTTAATTCTTCTAATTCCTTTATTGCATAAATTAAACCTTGTTTAATTAGTAATTAAACTAATTTTCCTCTAAGCAAAGGGAATATTCCATTGGAATATTTTCTATCCTTTTTGCACAATTAAAACTTTGTTTTAATTTGTAAAATACCTTTTTTCCTCACCCAAAAGGAATATTCTAAGGAATATTTTGTCTCCTCCAATCAACTCACTTGGCTTCTTGGACAAGCTAAACCTTCAACCTCTTTAGCAAGTTACCTTTGACCTATGTGAGCAAATCAAAAGTGTGTTTGTTTCAGGAGAGTGTGAGCCCTTGATTAACTTTAATCATGCATTCTCATCCGTTGATGAGAATCCATGATCCATGCCTCTCATCCCTTTCATCTTGAACTATTGATTAAGCTTTTTGATCTCAACCACCCATTCCTCATTTGCTGTCCTATAAATAGATCACTATTTGGAGACAAATGGATCCATCTTTCAATTGCAAACTTATACTATTGAATTTACTCACATACACACTCATCTTTTACTCACTATTTAGCTTGTTTTAGTTCATGTTAATTGCACAATAGCTTAGAGCATCCATTAATGGTTTGCATGCATCCATCTTAGTTTGTAAATAAATTAGTGTTTTCATCTTTTAGCACAATTTTAGCTTAGATTAGCTTAGATTAGCTTAGAAATTGCATAATTAGATCATTTGTAGGATAAAATCATGGTAACCTAGCTTACATCATATTCATTTTAGCATAAATTAGGTTTTCATACATCAATCACTATGGTTTCATCGATTCTCTTCAATAAAATCAACTAAAACAAGCTCACTAATGACAAGATTGGGAAAGGGTCATCGTTCCACATCAACACCAATTCAACAGCAAGATAAGTTTTAGATGGATTAGAATAGATTTTTTGAAAACTTTCATAATTTAGTATGTTAGGTTTTGATGAAATGTTTAATTTCAATTCTGTTTGATTGATCTTGCTGAGATTTGAGTATTGGTGGCTCCATTATGCTTCGATTCTTCATGGATCAAACGTAATTCAGCCCATACCAGTATTTTCGCATCATAGTTAGACAACCAAGGAATTTATTTAGAACAAGATAAGAGCTAGAAGGCATAAAATAGATGATCATTATGCTTGACTATTCTAATCCTTTCTAATAGAAACATTTTTATCTAAGTGACTACCACATATTGTATGTTGGCATTGGTTTACATTTTAATTTAAGAACCCATATTTTGGTGTGTGCAACATAATATAATTTCACACTTATCATCAACCAATTATTTTGGATACCTTTCCATAAAATAATTCATCTTAAGGTTAATATGCATCTCAATCTAAATAAATTTATTTGTTTCAATCATGTCAAGAAGAGTAGACACTCAAATATAGATCTCATTTGTTAACTACCCATGGTGTATGTAGTTACAAGAATTGAAAATAGACAAGCCCTTGTAATGAGCCTAAATTAAACATACAAATACACTAAAAATTTTCTTTAAATTTTAAAGTCTACCAAACCTAACCATAGGGAAAAAATATTGAAGTTTAATCCCTTGCTAGAATACAACCCCTTAACCCTTAATAAGAACCTTAATTACAACTAAGACAATCCTTAATGATAAGGTATTAAGTTGACCAGGATTAAATTTTAAGTTACAATAATAGATTAATTTAATATTTAACAACCAAATATTTATGGAGATGAATTTACTAAGTAGAGCTAGCTCAAATGGCATCAAATGGATATCATATGGATACTCTCTTTCCTAAAAAGATTATAATATATTTATGATTGTTTTTTGTTAGCCTTTCTTTGTTGAGAAATGTAAAACTTAAATAATGATCGCATTTCCAAAGTGCCCATGTTTTACATGGTTATAGGGTTTAACAAGAACCAAACACTCTTGATGAGATAGAGGCGAATATAACAAATTTCACTGAGAATTTTATTTATTTGATAGAGTTTATATGTCTACTAACTCTAATCATAGGGAAGGAATTAATGAATATTAATACCTTAATATATTACTACCCTTAATCCTACATCCTTGATCCTTTAATCCTTAATCCTAATTTCAACTAAGATGATATTTAATGATAACACATTGAGTTAAGATGAATCATAGTTCAAGTTTTACTTTTGATTAAAAAGATTTATAGTTATCACTAAGTTTACAATCATTATGGTGGAGCCTGCAAATTTTCCCATGGTCTTGCATAATTTGTAGTGTTGGAAGGTCATTGGTAGTTCTAAACTAGTTAATTAGGGTTTTTAGGTCTGCAACCTAGGGATTTATTAAACCCTATTATCATAAAACCTTTGCATTCTTATGTTTCATCATTGGCGTTGTTCACTTTTTGACTAATCCTTAAGTTACAACTTGAAGGTATCGGTGTCGTGTATCCCACATCACCTTTTTTCTAGGAAGTTCCCTCTTAATACTTTGTTATCATTCAATTATTGGCCTTCCTAATGGTTTTTTCTTATTAGAGTGGTCTAGACATGTGTCATGATATCGCACTATCCTTTGGTTCACCGAGGCTTTGTTTTGTCATCTTCTAATCTCTACGATACCCCAAAATGTTGACACACATCCAAATATTTTAGAAGGCTAAAGTCATTTGTCAAATGTTTTATTTTTATGTCATTGAGCCTTTTTGTCTCATCCAATAAGGTTCCCCCTTTTTCCTAGTCAAACTTAAGTTGTTAATTTAGCATGTGCTAAATTCTATTGCAAGAGATTTGGCCTTCACAATGTTGTGGTGGGACCAGCCTTTGGCTCCTGCAAAAACAACAAGATGATAAGTGTCGAAATCCCAAGGATTCATAGTGAGTTCTTTTATCACTGGGAGTATATTTTTTTGTTTCCTCACTCCGCAAGTGAGAGAAACAATGACACCTATCCACATAATGAAAAAAGAGAAATGTCACTTCATATAGGAAATTCAAACTTGCATGATGGTTGTCGATTTGGAGATCAACGTTCCACGTTCAAACCTGACAAACATTTCTCATTGGTTGCGCATTCAAGCATGCAAAAGAAGTAACAAATGGGAATATTATCTGTTGAATTCATGACCCCAAAGATAAAATACTTGACCAAATTAATTCTCCTCACAAGTGCTAAGGTGATCAAGCAAGCTGTTGCATTTTTTGGATCGAACAAGGTGTTTCCAGTGCAAAATTAGGGCTTTCTACAATGATCAACCAAGTAAGTAATTTAACCTCATCTGATAATTACAAGCATAATTCAAGGTGTGAAAGGGATCGTGAGCAGTCCAAAATAAAAGAATAGTGGTTTCTAGGGGTATATGCTATCAAAATTTTCTTAAACCCTCTGTCTGAAAGAGAATTTTGTAAACCCTAGTTACAATATTTAAACCCTAGCCCCCCAAATTATACAAAATGGTTGGGACTTCATCTAGTAAGAGGTGGGCACCACAGGGGCATATAATTACCCTTTTTCATGGTTCATCGAAGAGACCAAGGTAGGTCTAGGGTTTGGTGGTGTGACAGACAAAATTTTGGATAGAGGTACTTGGTGGAAGGACCCCATTATTCCAAAGGAGAGCTATGCACTATTTAAACATGCATACAAAAAGGCCTATGCAGAGAGGCCTATTTGCAATATATGGAATATAGGGTTGGGAAAATAGGTGGTGCCTAATGTTTTTGTGAACTCAAAGTTGATCCAACAGTTGGCCATAACATATGACCCTAACACTAGGTTTTTGCTAAATACTATTGATCATAGATTGCTACCATAAGACAAAGATCAGGTATGTAGAGTGTTCCAATTGGACCCCAATTCTAGGTTTCCAATTGACTTAGGGGCACTCAACAGGGAGTATGAGAGGAATAGAGACAACTATAGGGTTAGATGGTTACCTTGCTTCAAGCCAAAGAGGTCTAGGGAAGAATGGAAAAGGTTTGGAAAGGGTGATCTGGAACCTTTTGCATATGACATATTTGAGCCTTATTTCCAGAAATTATATTTCTCACTGATGCAAGTATTAGGGATGGATAATAGAATCTAGATCCTTGTGAATGTGATGGTTATGATAGTGGAAATTCAAATCAAGGATGTTAAAAAGCCATATGATTTTGTAAGGTACATGATTGATCAATTGCACATGCCCTTGTTTACAATTAAGAGGGATCCCACTGGCCAATAATTTTCAAGTAGTACTCCCTCTTGCTACACATGATTCTATATGTAGGACAATAGGTATGACCACCTCAATTGTAGATCAAGGAATTGGTGATAAAAACATGCTATTACTAGTCCAAGAGTGGACATATCTATAGGAAAAATATTGTAGGCATTCAAATTATGCAACTTTTGAAGAATTCTTTGTCAAGCCATTGAGGTAGTGTCTGGGACTGGCCACTAATTGGGGTTTATCTTAGGAGGTGAGCAGATTTTTGAGACCCCATGAGCTCACCCCAGAAAATAAAATTAATCACAACTAGGGTGACTGGTTCTTCTATTCACATGCCATGGTGATAATAGTTTTTGGAACTTTGGTTGCATCTCATGTGCTTCCAAAGGATGTTCCTAATAGATTGGCATTCTTAGAGGTTATGTGGTAGCTAAATGAATCTGACTAGCACCATTTCAAGAAAAACAAGAAGCATTCCCTTCTTCATGTTGTTGTGGCTTTCTCAG
Organism: Sequoia sempervirens; assembly: GCA_007258455.2. Taxonomy (NCBI): domain Eukaryota; kingdom Viridiplantae; phylum Streptophyta; class Pinopsida; order Cupressales; family Cupressaceae; genus Sequoia; species Sequoia sempervirens. The sequence continues at coordinate 30,663 of VDFB02380055.1, read as the reverse complement.
ACTTTCTCACAGTAAATAGGGATGACATGGAGCTAATTTCAGACAAGCTGCTCCCCTATAAAATGAAGGTTGACAAGGTTAGGAGATTTGATCTTAAAGGTTGTATAAATAAGGAAAGGGGAATTTACAAACTATCAACCTACCCCCATGTGCCTAACAACATTGAGGACATGATTAGAAATTTCTCCTTAGAGAGCATGGACACAAAGAGGAGAGAAATGTGGGTAAATATCCAAATGGCAAAGAATAAGAGAATGAAAGTTGACCCATCTTTCAAGGGGTCATATCTGCACATTAGGGATCCCATAGTCAGGATGATGACAATGTTGGACAATTCCAACCAATTTTTGGCTAACATCCTTAGGTTCCATCAAGAGATCTAGGTGCTTCCTCATCATCTAGAACTGAGGTACCACTAAGTCCCCAACCCCATTATAGGTTATTGATCTAAGTGTTTGGCCTATGGTGGATTATCCTATTAATCTAGAGGAGGTAGATGATAATGCATTGGTGATCAGGAAATAACTCCCCCCACCTATAATGCTCATTGAAAGACCTACTGATGATAGGCTTGTCATCAATTTTGAAATAGGAGACGATGTCAATAATGACATCAGTGCTAAAGCTAGTCACGAGTTTTTAAGTGATGAAGCATTTATCACTACCAAGGGATTCAAAGACCTGGTCCTTCAAAATAAGGGAGAAGAACTAAGGGATGCCCTCACTATAGGAAAGTTTATAGAGCAAGAGCAAAAGGTTACCATAGATGAATTTTAGAGGAGAGTGAAGGAGGAAATGGATGGGATGACCCCTAAGAAGGGGAGAGAATTGGTTAAGAAGGCATGGTGTTTACTCCTCCCATGTTGGGATATATATTCAGCTATTGTATTTGATGCAATAAGGAAGCATCAAGGTGAAGCTCCAATTTTGGGATCTGGGAGTAGGCAGAGGACTTGTATTTTGGGTTTGGGTATCACCCTAGCCATGAAACCTTGGCTATATGGTCAATTTTCCTAGAGACCAATAAGGCGCAGGTTGTTTCCAACCCAAATGAGCTCATAGGGTATCTTTTTGTCAAAGGGGTTGGTGACACAAGTGCAACATAGGAAACTTCTTTAATAGTTAATGTTTTTTTCTTCATAGAATCAATTTTTAAGAAGCTTCAAGCTGATCTAGACAGGGAAAATTCCCTAAATCAAAATCTTCAGCAGAGGCTCAATGCAGTTAGGGGATCATTGCCCCCTCCACAAAAAATTGAGGATGCCCAAGCCTCACATGACAGAAACAAGTTAGAGGTGGAGATCAAGGAGTTGAGGATAAATTAAAGTACAACATTGTAGAGGTTAGAGCAACAAATGAGGCATCTACAAAGAAAGTGTCCAACCTAGTAGACAACATTTTGGGTTATAGGTTGTCTAAGATCCTCTCCCATGTGGAAAAAGTATGTGATAATTATGCACAATTGAGAGATGCATTTTTTCCTCACAACTAGTCTTGGATGAGGCTAAAATGAATGCAGATCAATGGTCCTAGGGTATTGGATTGTTGAGGTTGATTGCCAACAATTCAAATTTTGACAATAGTTTGGTGTTTGAAATTTTAAGGGAGTCATATTGGTTGGATGACATTATGAGTCATCACAATAGGTAAAGAGACCTTTTCAAGAGGGAGCTTGGCACCTTTGAGGATTTTGAGGGGTTTTACATGCCTCCAATTTTGGCAGATGAGGGGGATATGGTGGTACTTGTAGAATGGAGAGAAATTTTTTCCAAAATCCTCACACCCATGTATATATTAAAATAAATAAAGAGGGTGAGGTTGATTCAGATCAATTGAATTCTAGTATTGATGCCCTCCCCCAACTAGAGCTTACTTTGATGGGGTTTCCAAGTATGGTGTAGGTTTTGATTGGAGATGAATACAAGACACACTCAAAGAGAGTCAATAGTTTTTTTCCACCTATGAATGACACCTCAATAGAGCAAGTGGAGCCCATGGAGGAATAGGATGATACAACTTGAGTTGCTTTTCAATTAGCTCCCAACCTAGGCTAGGTGTAACTGTTGCATGGGTCTGTCATACAAAGAATGTTAAAACTATCCAATTTGTTGTCAAGAGGAATATTGGGAGATCTGTTGCCATGCTAAATTTAATGTTGCAGTTGATTATCAACTAATTTTAGAGTAGCTATTAGAGTTTTGAACTACTTCTTGTCCATTGTAAATTTTGAATCATTTTTGGTAGTTGAATAAGGCCTTTTGCTTGTTGCTTCCCTTGTGCTTATAAAAGGGAATTTTGGGCCTCATTTAAAGGGTTCTATCTCTTAATTTTTGTAATTCTTTGTATAGGTCTTAGGTTGTATAGTTTATTCCTCTAAAGCTCAAAGAGGAAATGTTGTAAATTTTTCTCTATAATAACAACAAATGACCTAAATGCTCAAGCAATTTTAGCAATGGTATGGGTATGTGCAGGATCATGATGGGCCAAATAGTGGCAATATGATGGGTATTTGTAGGGTATGTGGCTGACGCCTTTTTTAAAACCCAAAATCGATGAAATGAAAAGGGTTTTTAAAGGAGGTTCTCAACTTTCCACCATTATAAATTATGCTTTACTTTGAATTTAATAAATAATTATTATTCATTTTCTATTTGAATTATGACTAAAGTCTTGATTGATAGGCTAATTGAAAAACATCTATCGCTTTCAAATAGTATCACATTTTTTGAATCCAAAAGATGTATCACATTCTATGCTTCATATACTATAGGATTAAAAAATAAAAATTGAATTTCATGAATTTTTGACCAAGTTAAGGTGGTGGACATATGAGTTTTTATATTTTTAAAAGTTGTAATAAAAATTCATAATTAATTATTTACTTGGAAAAAAATTAGAAAAAATATATGCATCACATTCGGACACGAGTCCTCTACTTATGTCTAAAATATTATTATCATTTTATTGTGGTTAGAATTACACCTACTTCTTATGTTTTCCCGAAATTGGTACTACTACATTGAAATTTCAAATTTCCAAAATAGATATATTTTTAAATAAACCTAGTATTTTAGAAACTACATTCGATTTTCTTCAGATTCTATTCTTACATATTTTTGAAATAATCTAGATAACTTATTCAAATTTTTATGTCAAGTTTCCTAACTTTGATTTTTTTGAATTTTTTGCCACTTAAGGGCCTATTTTTTCGATGATGATCCTACACATACCCGTGTATATAAATTTTATCATTCTCTCCATTATTGTACTGATTTCTCTTGAATCAATATAATCAAGGATTATCTTCTAGTTCACATTCCACTTTCTATGTTATGAGTGTATGAATTATTTTCTTCTATTTCAGAAATAGGTTAATGCTCTTTCAATTCATTCATTAGAGTTGTGATGTTGCAATATGGATCTTAAAGTAGTTTGACATTATTGTTCATTTATTGGTTTCTTACTTTAAGACAATAAGGTTATGAGAAGCCATAGAGTTGGTATGTTGTAGGAGTTTTACTGCATTTCTAGACTCTGTGTGGATAAGGCACTGGTCAATCTAGATCTTGGAGCTTAAAACCTTGATAGAATCAACTATAAAATCAAAATCAAAATCTTTACTTACTATAATTCCGTTGTTTATTTCCACACTACAAAGAATCATTGAAATTAGGGGAGGTCGTATAGATGATTTAGCCTATCAAAGGCTTTTCCACCACAATAGTGTGATGATTTGATATCAAAGGCATCATCTACATAGAGGTGTTATGTGTATGTGATGTTGTAGGAATACCCACCTTGGTTCTATAGAGCCTATAGTGCAAAGGAGAACTTGCAATCTATCAACTATTCATTGACCACTAACCTAGGGTTTCTTGTGCATAAGGAGTAGCTAATCTTTAGAGAAGCCTAGACAATCAGTTAGAAACACCAACAAATTTTAAGGACATATTTCCTATATGAGGAGTTATCATTTAAAGTAGACTCTTGTATTTGAGAATCACACTCACAACCCATTAATTGTGATCATTAATTATTCCAATCCACTTGTAAATGTTATTTCTATTCACCTAATTGGACAAGGTAAGACTTGGATCCATCTTCATAGATATTTTTACTTTAAGAAAAAACTTAATCGTAAGTGTTATTTCCATTCACCCAATTGGACAAGGTAAGATCCGATTCCATCTTCATAGCTAACTTAACTATTTAAATCTAATAAAAGTATTTGAATCAAATTATGGGATGAACAATACAAGGATAAATTATGTTGCTTAGGTATAAGAAAAAGGGGTATCATAAAAATTTGTAAATAAAAACTCATAAAATCCCTAGAAAAAAACCCCAAATAAGGGTTTTGTAGAGAAAACATTGTTAGTTTTTGCATTAGTTAAATATGGCATTTACAAGGAACTCAACTTGAGTAGAATATTTACACTCAATAAATTGATGATCAATAAACGTTCATAAAGGTTTATGCATGTGCATGCATACTAAATAGAATTACACCTTGCACACTATTTTCATACAACTTAATGTGTTGCAACTTCTCTAATTGACCAAGCTCATGGGAAATGAGGCTAGAGAAATGATTATTAGACAAGTTGAAAATTGCAAGGATGTATTTCCTACATGAGGGGGTATCATCCCAACCAAACTCTTGCATTTGAGATCCAAACATATAACCTATTTATTGTGATCATAATTTATTCTAGTCTAGTTACAAAAGTTATTTTCATTTATCCAATTGGACAAGGAAAGACTTGGATCAATATTCAAAGAAATTTTTAACTCAAGCGAAGATTAATTCTCACATCTAACTTAATTATTTGGGTCTAAAAATGTATTTGAATCAATTTTTGAAGATATGAAATATAGGGATAAACAACACTACTTAGGTCAAGGAAGAAGGGGTTTTCATAAAATAAGAAACAAAGAAATTCATAAAGTGCCTAGCAAATTCTAAACATATGAAAATAAGGGGTTTTGTAGAGAAAACATTGTGGGTTTTTACATTAGTAAAATATGGTTTTTAGGTTTTTTTAACCTTATTTGTAGATATAAAAATTAGATGATTATGGAACATATAGTTAGAAAAATGCATGTTAAAGTGCTAAGTGATACATTAGAGTTTTATTTCACATTGAAACGCATTGTTGTTCATTGTTCACCAAAAATGGTAAACCAAAATCATAGAGGAATTCTTGTTTAAAATATGTAGGCAAAATGACAAAGGAAATTTGATTTTTAAAATGGTAGAGTAAATAACAATGTCACAGTTAATGAAATGAATTCTAAAAATGATGCAAGTTTTGTAAATGTTGTTATTGACCATGACTAAGTGTCAATCATTAGTTAGTGTTTGGGTAGTGGTTGATTGTTAGATTAGTTGGTAGTTTAAAGTTGGTGGTTGCCATCATCAAACAACTAAGTTTCAATCAATCATTGAGGTGGAGGAGTAAGACTTAGTGTCATAGAGAATAGGAAATTGGTAACCCCTTAAGATTAGCCCCATATGACCTCTTGTGACCATTTCCTTTATAATTCACTATGAAATATCCTACCCACAATTTATATAATTTTGTTGTTGATCTTCTTCAATTGAATATGACTCCCAATTATTCTAAGGTTCTAGATTTAGTGGGAGGGGCTTGTGACCAACAACATGTAAGAACAATAAACAATATATTTTTATAGAATAAAAAAGCTACATTCTTCTTACTTGTCCTCATCAATTTTGACCTTGTTTTAGTCATGTTTATAGATATGATAATTTAGTGTTTGATTTGGGTCATTTATGTAGAAGATTTAATTAAAACTATAAATATGTGGTCATATGTTTACCCATTATAATTCTTATTTGATGTACAACTAATTTATTAGTTCCTAATAATTCCTAGATACAATTATTATGACAATCCAATCCATCAAATTTAAATTCTCATTAATTCCACGTTGACCCAATTCAAATTTATTACCATTATCTATCATCTTTTGTGCTAATTTACTTGAATTGAGGTCTAGGCTAACATATAAAAAGACATTGCGTATGATCCTAGGGAATAAATCAATAGTCATAGGATGTTTATCATATGTCTCATTATTCAATAATTATAAATAAAAATTAAACAGGCTTGATAAAGGTGAGAAGAAGTGAAGCACTCCAATGCTAGCTTAAACAAATCCTAAATGTGTTTGTCAATACTGCTCTATCTTAGATTAGATAATAGTTAGAGGTAAATGAAAAGAACACATGAAAAAATCACATAAAGTTAGTTAGGATCACAATAGTGATCCCATCCAAGAGATTATAATGATCATGTTGACTCACCATAGCCATTTGTAGGTGTTCCTAGTCTCATATTTGACTCATAGATAGCTTCTTACCACACATTAGTCAATCCATCATGATGTAATAGTTATGTGATACTTATTCAGTTCTTTATTTGTTCGTGCAATTACTTGTTTTATATGTGTCTCACTTAATTGTGTTAGTTTAGATTTGATTTTTGATTAAATCATGTCATGTGTTGGATCTAGAATAATACTTAGTGAATAAATACAAAGAATACTCCCTTATCTCTTAAAGTTTCCTTTAGCATTTTGGTGAGCCTTATATTTCCTACACTCCCATAGAGTTTGGCCTTAGGGTTTGTTCTTTTATTTTTTCTCAATTTAAATATGATACATATTTTTTTATAATTTTACTTTTAGATATGTGATAACTATGTTTTCTTATCATCTACAATTAATGTTTTTTCCAAGATAGTGTGTTATCTTTCATCCTTAAGGCTCCTCGATTGAACTAGGGTTTGAATCTCGTCATTCTTACTAATTTTGTGAATATGATTTTATGATATAATTTCCTATTTCATATTAGATAGATAAAACTTATTATTATATATATCCATTCCATATCCATATTGGTGGTGCTTAATTGTTTGATTCTTTCACCATGGATTATCACCAACTCCTATCCTTAGCCTCTAACTATAATTATATTAGGGACTGACATATTCTTACACTTTGTCACATTCAACCATATATCCTTGATAGTCTCATTTCCTTCTACCATAAGGATAGTGGTATAAATTTTTTGATGACACACTTTCATAGTATTTGTGATCCCCCATCCTTCATGGAACTTGGTTTTGCTTTCCTTTCCATCCTTGATGTTGTTACCTTTCTTATTCATATGCTTCACTTTGATTGTATTCCTCCCATGGATAATACTTATGTAGATGTTGTGGATTCCACATGAAAAAGATGATATGAATTAGTTGAGATAGAAAATATAGATTAAATGCTAAAATTAAATTGGAGAGATTAGGGCTTATCTTTAAATCAATGCAATGTAAAATTTGATTTTGTGACACAATGACAAAGATGATATGATCAAAAAATCAAAAGTGGATAAATGATTAGAAGTATGCGATGATTGAGATCTATGAATATGAGGGTGTGGTAAATGATTGGACCTTCAATCCATTTTATCTTGATTGTGTAGTTCTATCCATTTCCTAAATAGACCTTTAGTACCCACAAAAATGTTTTCCTAGATGATATTTGTGTAAGAAAAATAGTGTGGTGCTAAGAAACACTATTAGGAGCTTGCTATGCAAGTGTTGAAGGATGCAATTTCTTTAACCCTTAGTTAAGGCCCTATGTTGTTAACAATAAGAGAGAAATTTGAGTTGCCCATAGATGCCAATGTGATTGGTGATAATAAATATTGCTGAGCTAAACGTTGAATGTTGTTGAAGCACAATGCAAGAAGATGAGTGATTATTTTTAATGGGTGCCTTTGCAGTGCACTTTGACAATGAATGTCAATTGTTGATTGTTGCTAATGCTTGATGCTAATAGATGAGAACTGATAATTGATTCCTACAAAATGATAAGTCATCTTTGTCCTTTCAATACTTTGTGATCTTTAATTCATTATCTATCATTTATGTGAAAGTGTTTGAGGATGATGCCTTTATACACAAAACACAGGACACACAATTTAATTTTTTAATAACCACGCTAATGAGTAACAATTAGACCTCAAGATTGTCATCCTTGAAAATAGGAGTTCAAAATTTTAAAACTGAAACAAGACCATGCCCACAATCGAATCCAAGAGATAAAATTGAAACAAAAGCTAATAAAAATTAAATTAAACAAATCTTAAAAAAATATTACATATTAGAATACTAATTGAAGCTTAGAATCACCAAACATACTTACAAAGCCAATTTAGATATTAAAATTATACATCTAAACCATCCCCAAAACATAATAATATATAACAAATAGAAAAAATTATAAAATTAATACACTTTTCTTTTAAAAAATTAAAAATTTAAACCTTTTAAAATACAATGACTGCTTAGAGAAGCAGCACATAGCTTATATAGTTACAGATGTAAAAACATTAAGAGAAAGCTCGAAATAACTGGTCGCTACCTTGATATATGGAAAGTGGTATAGGCATGCGCATTGTGCACTATGAAAGACACCCCTGAAATACAACCGTCACTAACAAATTTGTTTGATGGCCGTAGGTGAATGTTAAATTCAAACCTTTTTGTCTGATCTCTTTTTCTCTAGTCTGATGTTTGAAATATAATTCAATTGAATGTTTATATGTATACAGTGCTGATAACAGCAGAATAATTGCTCTGACAGTTAAGGCCAAGAGTGAGGCTCCAATCTACTGTACTCGCTCTTTGATGTCGGTGGGTCAATTATATTTTACTGAGGATCATCCATTTAATATCTTCCAGACTGATGGAATTCTGGTTGGTATGCCATTAATTTACATAAGGGCATTTCCTGTCCTTGAAAAGCTATAATTGTAGCCATGGCTTAACAAGTTTGTTTTCCAACCAGTTCAGGCATGTGGAATCCTCAGAAGTATCAATCTGGCTACATGCACAGTATTTTTTATTTGGTTTGGAATTACCAATTTCTCATCCTGATATTTTCTTATTTTCATTCTTACTCAAAAGCATGCGGCAGATAAATTCTGAGGCATGCACATTCTATCATGTTTTTGATTTTGCATTGATTACTAATATTCTATTCATTGACACCTTCTGCTTTCGACAACGAAGACATAAGCCCTATTGTTGATTTCAATCCAACTGCATCATGGTTCTTTTTGCACCTCAACGTCTTTAATCAATGTTCTTACCTTTGCTACAGCATCCCAATCCATACTAATATCTTTTGAAGCAGCAAATGAGCGGCAGCATGCACCAAGAAGGATACGCCAAACCAAAGCACTAGGTACTAATGGCATTTTTTTAATAAAGGATTCAGCTTCATCCAAAAATCCACGACCAAGAATATCAACCATACACGCATAATGTTCTAGTCTTGGTGTGATTCCATAATTCCTTGTCATTGATTGAAAGTGGCTGCGAGCTTCATCCACTAGACCAGCATGGCTGCATGCAGAAAGAACATTAACAAATGTGCTGTGGTTTGGTTTAAGCCTGCTTCTTGCATTCCAAAAAATGTTTTCAATGCTTTGTCAGCGTAACCATATCGAACATATCCGGCAATCATGGTATTCCAGGAAAAATCTCTTGGTTCAAACATACTGTTAAGGACTTTCGGTGCATACTCTATGCTGCCACATTTTGCATACATGTCAACAAGGGCAATGCCAACAAAGATGTTTGAATAAAACCCCGTTCTCGTTATACTTCCATGAACCTGCTAACCATTTTCCAAAGTTGCTAAGCTAGCACACGCAGTGAGAGTTGTGGCAAAGGTGAAATTGTCAGGTTTGATGTGTATGCCTATACGATGCATCTGGGAAAAGAGTCTGAGCGACTCCTTACCAAGGCCATTTTGGGTATATCCAGCAATCATTGCATTCCGAGAGACCACATCTTCTTTAGGCATTTCAAAAAAGAAGTTGCTAGCATTATCCATGCTTCCACAATCTGCGTACATGGTAATAAGGGCATTCCTTACAATTGCCTCTGCTGCAAATCCAGCCTTAAAGAGATGACCATGCGATTGTTTGCCCTTTATTAAAGTTTCTGGGCTTTTAAATGCACCTAGAATGGTTGCAAATGTGATGTGGTTCATCTCACCTGCCTTGTCTTGCATTTGGTGAAAAAGCTCGATAGCCTCTTCAAATTTAAAAGGCCTGAACATATCCTCCAACCATGGCATTCCAAGAGGTCAGGTCTTTTTGGGACATATATTTAAAAACTTGGATTGAATCCTCGATGCTACCGGATTTCGCATACATAGTAATAAGGGCATTGCCCACAGAAACACAGGGTTCGAATCCAATTTGAATTATTTTAGCATGTACCTGCTTGCCCTGTTCCAGTCCTTCTAAGCCGGCACATGAACTAACTACACTGGACAGAGTAATTGAATCTGGTTCTATATCACTTTGTTGCATTCTACAATAATATTGCAGCGCTTCCTTATCCTTTCCACTGTGAGTATATCCAGAAATCACTGCATTCCATGAGACTACATCCCGTTGATTCATTTCATCGAACACCTTGCAGGTGTAATGGGTGTTTCCACATTTGGCATACATGCTCACAAGTCCATTCGTAACAGACAAATTGGTGTAGAATCCTGTTTTGATAATGTGGGCATGGAGCTGCTCACCCTGTTGCATTGCTTGCAAGTGAGCACAGGCACTAAGGACAATTGCAAAAGACTTAGAGTTAATCCTTATGGTTTGTGCCTGGATTCGCATTTCTTGATACAACTGCAACGCATCCTGCGCATATCCTGCATGCACACAGCCGACCATCATAGCAGTCCGTGATACCACATTCCGCTGAGGCATTTTGTCAAACACTTGGCGCGCATTTTCCAGATAACCACACTTGCCATAGACGTGGACAAGTGCACTTGCGATAAATACATCCCACTCTAATCCGGTTTTAATGATCAAAGCATGTGTTCGCTGAATGGGTGAGATGGTGGTGCAGGCGCTTAAAATTTTGAGATAAACAGACTTAGACAAGGGTCGTCGTTGAAATTGCATACTGTAGAAGACTTCAAAAGCATTTCTGCCAATATGCACTTGGCTGGAAACTTCCATTCACAAAGAGTTCGTTATGATTTGTTGGGTTATTTAACGTGGGATTCCTCGAATAACTTTGATAAAATAGATTTCTCCCGTGACGACCTTGAAGCTGAATCGATAACGAAACACTCTACAGAAAATGCCACCTGTTTTGTTTTTGTCATTTTGTCAAACACTTCCACCATACTGCAGTGGACACTGTATTTTTTCGTCGGTGAGAGCTTACGGGATTCTTTATGGTGTTTGGGTGTCTGTACTAGGTGACAAACATTTCCATTGTTAAAAGGGAAATCACTTTGACATTTAAAAATTAGCATATTTATCTTATTCAATAATTTATATAAAAATATTGAGATATATATTTTTCCAAGCGTATATATATAAAATATATTTTGTTTTTATTATCTTATATTATACTAAGGTAGCATACAACGATATATATGTGTGTGTAACAAAAGAGAATGAATATCATTTATAAATATAGACATTGTATTTAACAAAAAAAAAAATAGCTTACATGAATTATATATTAAGACTTTGAACTCTTCTTTTTTTCTATGCTTTTGTTTACAATTTGCGTTCCTTTTTTTATTTTTTCATATTTGTTGTATGTGAATGGTGGTATAATTCATACTCTGTTTAAAGACTTGACACGAGACATTGCGATGGATGTTAATCTTGTTCTTTCTGTTGGTTCGATATCAACAATGACTTTTTGAGAGTTAGCCCTTGCAATTTATATATTGTTAAGGCCCAAGCCAATCTTAATGATATTTGTATTGAGTTATTGCTTTGAATTGTTGTGATTAGAACATTGAAAGGACATTGATCATCGAATGAAATTTCTAAGTAATTGTCGAATTGTACCAATACATAGGCTAGTGGTTGGGGTGGTGATGCTCCAGGTCTATATACAATTTTTTGAATAGATCCTAGAGTTCCATTAACAATTCCTGCTTCTATCAATAAGTTTCATGTTAACATAACTCTTGTATTTTTGCTTAGCAAAATTCAATATCAAGATCATCATCTATATATTCTTTAGTTGCACTGACACTTCCAATTTTTGTTGTAATTGATGCAAACAAGATTACAACTCCCCAAAATTCACAAATCAAACTTCAAATTCATAACCATTACCATTTAAATTGACAACTTTAGATGTTAATTAAAACAATTCAAACAAACTTAAACGCAATTAAAAAAAAAATCCATAATCTTATTTATTCTTGATGGTTACAATTCATAATTACAAATTTTGGTTCAAATATCTAAACACTCCCAAAATTCTACTCTTCCTCGCTGCTGCTCCAAACCTACATGTTTGCAAATTAAAAATGTTATTCAAATGGTTGTAGCTGTCATTGTTCCCCCTTTGTAGTCTCTATATAATCTTTGTGCAACCCCTTAATTTTTTTTCCACGCCCCTTCTCTAACTTTTTATTAAATTTGCACTTGTATTGTTATTTTCCCTGCAACTCTCTTTTTTCTCTAGCCACCCAATCCCTATATCTTCCACTGGTATCATGCAGTTGTTACTTTTATTTTATTTTATTTATTTAATTCTTTTTTTCCATTCTTTCCTCTTCCATGTGACCCATGGGTTTTTGGTCTTTTGTTTTTTCTCATACATTATTATTCTCTTCCAAAAATGGCATGGTCTTTATTTTTTTGGTCTTTAATTTGATTAAATATTTCAAATCAAAGGCTCTTGCTACTGGAAAGACACCAAATTAAGAAATTTCAATAAAAAATATACCTTATAGAGCTGGAAAACTTCAATTATGCCACTAAGACAAGTACCAAAATTGAAAACCAACTTCGACCATATCTTTTTGTTATAAGCTCAAAACTTCACAAAAACAGACAAGAATGAGCATGTCAACATTCCTAAGATCTCCTCCAAACTGTAGAGAATCTATTTATTGAACCTTCACCAATATGAGAAAAATACATCCTTTAATGTCTCTATAAAAGGAATTATGAACAACCATCATAGATTTCAAGTAACAATTGTTTTTGTGCATGATGTTGATTGTGTGTTCGCCTGGATGTTCCTGCATCAGACATGCTAGGTAGGAAACTTTTGAGCATAGGCTCAAAAACGTGGAGTTGAGTAGTTAGACTACTCTTCCAAGTTGAATGCAACTGACAAAAAACTCCATTGATGAATCTAGTGCACCAAGCTATTCCTTCTTCCTTTTCTTCCAACATATCGATGAAACACTTGTCATCTTTCTCCAACAACGTTGCACTCTCTTCTTCCTTCCCCTCATGGACTCATGTCCACCATGAACCAACCCCCTCCACCAAATACTCTCCACACTTTTCTCATTTGTGGGATTCATCCCACTGTAGGTCGACCACCTCCACCAAAATCCTATAGTATCCTTTATAATTTCTATGCACAAACTTGCACCATCTAGACATTGATCTGCATCTACAAAATTCTCCATTTTCTCTACATGCTTTTGTTCTCTAACCATTTCTTCTTCTACCATCTTATCTGAAAATAGAATATTATCATAAAATAGATTGACCTCATCTTTGTTCGCAACTGCAACTTGTATTTCCTCCCCTTTCATTGTAACGTGCATATTCTCATCTTCATCAACAATCTTCTCAAGCCATTGTTCTTCTATTGCCAAAATATGTGCTAACAAATCATCTTCTCCATGCTCTACTGTTGTAACCTCTTCGTATTCCATTACTAGATTTTCATTTTTCTCCTCTTCAACTACCTCTACTATAGGATCTTCACTATTCACTCTATCCTCATCTTCTTTCCTCATGTCTTTTTCAATCTTATCCAATCGCTTGTTTATATTTTATATTGTCCTCCATATCTTGGTTTCTTCATACCATCTCCATGCTTCCCAAATCACGGGCCTCTTATTTATGACAATACCCATCTCATTTGCTATAATCTTTCATAACTCTCACACTTCTTTTTGTGGCTCCCTAGCTCTTGATTGCTTAGGTCTTCTCTCTATCTATAAAAATCCTCACATGAGCTCTTCTTTACCACCTTCTACCCTCTACTCTACCCATAGGTCCTCGTGGATTCTCTCCACTCTCAAGATCTCCTGCTCTGATACCAATTGATGCAGACAAGATCACGACTCCTCAAAATTCACAACCATTACCATTTAAATTGACAACTTCAACTGTCAATTAAAATAATCCAAACAAACTTAAACGAAATTTAGAAAAGTAATTCCATATTCGTATTTATTTTTGATGGTTACAATTCACAATTAAATTTTTTGGTTCAAATATATAAACACTCCCAAAATTCTACTCTTCCTCACTGCTGCTCCAAACCTACCTATTTGCAAATTAAAAATGTTATTCAATTGATTGTAGTTGTCGTTGTTCTCCCTTTGTAGCCTCTCTATAATCTTTGTGTAACCCCTTTATTTTTTTCCATGCCCCTTCTCTGGCTTTTTATTAAATCTGCACTCGTATTGTTATTTTTCCTACAACTCTCCTTTTCTCTAGCTACCCACTCCCTATATCTTCCATTGTTATCATGTAGTTGATTATTTTTATTTTATTTTATTTATGTAGTTATTTTTTTCTATTCTTTCCTCTCCCACGTGACCCATGGGTTCTTGGTCTTTTGATTTTTCTCATACATCATTATGTTCCAAAAATGACATGGTCTTTAATTTGATTAAATATTTCAAATCAAAGGATCTTGCTATTGGAAATACATTAAACTAATAAATTTCAATCAAAATTATACCTTATAGAGCTGGAAAACTTCAATTGTGCCACTAAGATGGGTACCAAGGCTGAAAACCAACTTCGACCGTCATAAATTTTTGCCAGAAGCTCAAAACTTCACCAAAATATATAGGAATGAGCATCTCAAAATTTATAAGACCTCCTCCAAAGTGTTTGATCTCAAGTTCTATAGAACTCCAAAAATTAAATTTTTCATATATCTCTAGCGGAGAATAGAGAAAATTGAATTATTCCAAACTATAGAGAATCTGGTCATAGAACCTTCACCAATATGAGACAAATACAACCTTTAATGTATCTATAAAAGGAATTGTGAACAATCATCATATATTTCAAGTAATAATTATTTTTGTGTGATGTTGATTGTGCATTTTCCCAGATACTCCTGCATCAATAATGCTTTGTGCAATTGGATTTTTCAAAGTATAGTTTTTTCCTATTGTGGGTATGAACATTGTCATTTGTTGAAAATAAATGAACATTATTGTCAAAGTATTCATTGGTTGGTGCATCTAACCTTGCATTAGATCTTGTCATTAGCAAACTCCAATCATCTATTGTAGGGTTTGCATCTTTAATATTTCTAAGTTGACAAAATATTTGTTGTTCATTATTTGATCCATCTTGTCTTAAAATCTAATCTAAAATAATGAGAATTTTGAATTCTTCCCATAATATTTTAGTTCATCTTTTGCTTGCATATGGTGGTTTGTCATTAACAAGAGGCAATTGTTTAAGATCTCCAACCAAGATCATTGATATTCCTACAAGTAATATATAAATGTTATATTCAAATGTATAATTTATAATGAAGGACATGCAATAGATTTCAACCAAATTTGTTAAAATAAATTATATGTGATGAATAATATTTGAATAAGACTCATACCTACAAAGGGTTGATTTGCATTTTGAGGAAAAGTTTGACGGAGTTGAGAATCTTTTTTTTCAATCAATCTTTCACCAAGAAAACTCATTTCATCAATCAATATGTATTTGATATATGTTTTAATTCCTCTTGAAAACTTGTTAATATTGTCCTTTCTAGCTCTTTGAAGTCTTTGATTGGAATTTTCAATTTAGAATGAATGGTTGATGCACCTATATTGAATGTTGCAACTCTAGTTGGTGCAAGTAGAAATAGGGGAGATTGATCTGACATTGAAGCATTTTTAAGTTCTTTGGTTAAATGACACCTATAACATATGACTTTCATGTTCTTGTTGTACCTTGAATATCATGAACAATGAAGATTCATTTTGATTTCTTTGGTAGTGTGAAATTATCATGTTATTTTCTTTTTCTTCTTTTTTTGCCGAGGTTTTCATAGTTGATAGAGTGTCGTATATCATCTTGAATGAGACAACCATTTATTTTTATGATGGTAATGAAATTGATAACTTCATTTGTGTATTCTTCAATTTGAAAATCATTAGATCAATTGGTCTGTTTGTTGAAATCTCTCCTACCCAACATATCCATTTCTAAAATTTGCATATAGCTTGGCCATCTATGTGTGGGTAGTCAATCACATTTTTTTCTCTAAGGTTGTGCTTCTCTTGAAGTTGTTGGTGATGCACCTAATATTAGTGCATGTAAGTCTGGAAAATACAAGTTAGTTGCACTCAATGTAAAGAAAATGGTGGATGTACCAATTTGATGCAACATGTGTATCAATTCTGCACAACATTTTGTCCAATATGATCTTGTACCCCTTAAAGAGATTCTATACCACATCAATCTATCAACAAGTTGTGACTGTGGCATATTGTTCATATGTTCACGAAACTCATTTATTGTGATAGGGATGTCATGGATATTTCTTTTCATAAAATCTGCAATTGATGTCTATGCATGATGCCTCATTATCATATTTTCCATATAATATCAAAATATCGGATGTATACCAAATCTATTGTCTCTATAACAACATAGGTGCCTCACATATTCATGTAGCTTTACTTTCTTTATTTGTGGTTCTAACCAGTCACATATACCATTTATAAATAATGTTGGGAATGCCATATCAAGCAATCCTGATGTAACATATTTATTTATTAGAAACTCACCAACTATTGGTCAGTAAATTAATGTCAGTGGATTTTTTTTTGGGTTGTTCATCCATGCATGGATCATTCCATCTCTTTTTGTGCACTAGGGTGGTTGAGCAACCATCGATGTAGTATGTTTAAGGATATTACTTTCATTATTCTCTATCATTGGTCTAGCTTAAGCTATAACATTTGTATCTGATTGAGATTCTATACGCATAGTCCTAAGTTCAAAAATATTTTTCTTTGAATTTCTAGGTAAAGTTTCAAGCACATTTCCATCGATTGTGGAATCTACTTGTAAAAAAAATTGTATATGATTTTGTACTTGAGTGTTGTCTAAACATGTTCCTTGTTTATTGTGAAGTGGTAACATGTGTCATGTTGATCTTTCCTTTGGACTATAATGATTGGAAAATATTCAATACAATGTGGCAATATATTTGATATTTATTCAATATGTTGTGGAAAGCTTATCGTGTGTCCTCCATATTTGTATTGACCACCTCTTGCATGTGTAACTTGTAAAATCAAACTTACACTTGCAATCAACATTTTTTATACTTGCGTGAGGTTTGTTAGTTCAACTGGTTGGGGTCCAAGATTCATATTATTTATAGTTGAGATTCTATTTATTCCTCTCTTCTATTTACATCTTTATGCAAATAGTACCTTCTAAAGTGCATTTTTTTTTTAATTCCAATGTAACTTTCTTTGCAAATGTAACAAATTACTAGTGAATGGTAGGAATCTAAGTGATTAAAAAATACCAATTGCATTTTTTGTAATTCATTTGGATTTGGTGTGTGTGTATTTTCTTCCTATCTGCTTTCTACATTTAATTGTTCTATTGTTGCTTGTATTCTTTGTCTTGTATTTCTTGCTCTATCTTCTTCATTTCTTTTTCTTTTTTTCTCATCCCTTTTTGCATTTGTCATTTTCTCCCTCTATTGTTTCTGAAGTTCTCTTTGGTATTCTCTTTGATTCTTTCATTTGTTTCTCAGATTCAAAGTTCCTCTTTGGTCGACCCATAGCTAGAAATAGAAGTAATATAGCCAAGTTTAATGAGTAAAATGTATTATCTAATTTCAAAAAATAGTGTTTGAGATAAAACCAAACAATTGTCTTAAATAGATATTTCAAAACTATTCATAAGTGTATTATAGTAATATGAAATTGCAAACCTATAATGTATCATTTTTTTATATTATGTGAAAAGTATATGTATATATTATTATTATATTTAATGATAATTATATTTTGATTATAATGATGTTTACTGATGATTTTTAATATTATTATATTGCAATATTATGTTATATTGTTAAATGATTTTATAATTATATTTGTATGAGTTCTTTTTATGTTTTTTCAAATGATTTGGTTATTGTTTATTTATATTGTATGATGGAATCAATATGTTTAAAAAAGTTATATATTATCATAAGTTAAGTATGAATATTATATTAATGCTATTAGACTAATATGATTTAGCCATTCTAAAATTGTTCATATGTATATATTTTTGTTATGAGTATAATGCTATTATCAGTTTAATGTTGTTTAAAATAACCTTTTTCTTATTCCTATATTGCGATATTATGTTATATAATTAAATGATCTTAGTATTATATAAATATTAAGTATTTCTAATTTTATTCAAATCATTTGGTTATATGATTTATTTATATTGTATAATGGCATAAACGTGATTAGAAAATTATATGATTGGTTATATAGCATGTATTGCTTAATGGAATAAATTTTATTATATACAAAATTGTATGATAAGTTATATATTAGCATAACTGAAATATGAGTATTATATTAATGTTATTATCATAATATAGTTTAAAAATTATGAGTGTTATATAATTATAAGTTATTATTACGAGAGTTATGTTTAAGATAAGATTTTATTCATTATTAAATTGTGATATTATGTTCTATTATTAAATGATGAGAAAATTGCATAATTAGTTATATTTTTTCATAAGTATGATTATTATGTTAATGATGATTAAATAATTATAAAATTATTTATATTATTAGATTGTAACAGTTATATGATATTATTATATTGAAGTTTGTAGCATTATTCTATTATATTTTATATTAGATTGTATTGTAAAATTCAATGATCTATATAAGATTCTATGATTTGCATCTAGTAATAATATGATTCAAATACCATTTTTCCATAAGTATGATTATTATATTAATGATGATTATTTATATGATTAGACTGTAAAAATCATATGATATTATTATATTGAAGTTGTTAACTTATTATTCTATTCTATATTCGATTATATTAAAAAATTCAATGACCTTTACATGATTATATTATTTGCATCTAATAATAATATTAAGAGTTTTTATCTTATATTACATTATTATTTTTCTCTTCAGATTAACATCAAAACATTATATTACTATTATATTTTCTAATATAATGATATAATATAATGAATGAGATTTAAACATAACATTACATGAGATTATTGTATTTTTATTTTGTATTAGTAAATGAGGTTAATATTTGATTAGTTTTTTATATGTTATTATTATTATTTTTAAATAAAAAGGGGTAATTTTTTTATTGAAGAAAGCAAAAAATTACAGAAAAATCAAGAACTAATAGGTGCATCCCAAAGGATCCCCAAGCTTGACTAATTACATATTATTGTCATCCAAACGAATCTTATCTAGGGCCACCATCGAATCCAAAGGAAAATAGCTCCATTCACTAACATCCCACCCCTCATCATGCTTTGAAGCCCACTTGGCTAGATAATCCATCGCTTTATTCCACTCCCTAGGAATATGTAAAAAATAAATAAACTCCAAAGAGTTCTACCACTAGTATGGAAACAACAATTTATATGATTAAAAAGCCTACTAAAAACTACATATAAATGACCAAACATGATCGCGTGACCATTAGTAGTTTATTGCAAGTCATTTATAATGTCGCAAAATTGATGACTAAACCATTTTTAGTCATTTATTGGTTGTTTTGATTGATTGATTTGGTAGTATATTTAGTCGTTGATTTAGTCATTGATTGTTGTAATATGGTCACTTATTTAGTCATTTTTTATTCACTGATATATTTAGTCATTAATGTAGTCATTGATTGTTGTTAATTGGTCACTTATTTAGTCATTTTTATTCACCGATTTCTGTCCATTGGTAGTGTACTTAGTCATTAATTTTAATCATCATTTTGATCAATTGGGTAGTATATTTAGTCAATTTAATTATTAATTGACATCAATTAGTAGCATATTTAGTCATTTTAATTGACTGATATTTGAGGATTTAAACATAAATATAGAAATACACATCAATCATCAATTGCACACAATAAAATAGCCATTGAGAAGGAAAAATCATTAAACTTTATTAAAAGAAAGGTGTTCTTACAACTTGCACAAGTCTAAAATATCTATCTTGCTTGAAAAATTCTTAGAAATAGAGTATTACAATTTTTTATTTTTAGTCACAAGACTAAAAATTTGAGTTACAATGCATAGAAATGATAAGAAAGAAACTCTTCTCCAAAATAAATCTACAATGATGGAAATACATGCTTGGAGCCCTTCAATGCAAGTACATGCCGCTTTCATCTCTTAAAACTTCTACAACGTGGGAAATCTTCCTGGAGCAAGCTATAATGTGTAGAATCCAAGAAGGAGAGTGTTGATCGTGTCCCATATATGAGGCTCTCTCCTTCAATGTAGTCAACAATAACCCTATAATCTTTCCTCCTTTATATGCAACATGCCATCTGATATGAGCAACATGGTTCTTCCTTTTCTGCAATGAATGAAGTTGTGCTTCAATATAACCAATAAAATTATATTACTCTCAATTCATAAAGAATAAAAGTGCATTGTATATTGCAAGTTTACAAAAGTAAGTCCAAACATGGCAGAAAGATAAATCAATTGAAAAATTGTAGGACACAAATCACATCCAAAAACATGGGAGAGCTATGCAAAATTGGAGAAATTGGCTTGGCAAATGAAGGCAACATGGTATTTCCAGATTCAAGAATTTTACTTAATGTTGTGGAATAGAAGAAAAAAGAATCATTTATCTACCACCATAGTGAAAAGTTAGCAATTTCATTTGGTTTGTTATACATGGCCCCTAGTACAACTATTAGAGTTGTTAAGAACCTTTGAGTATGTTCTAATTTTCACACTGCATCTAAATTCATCTCCAAGATTGTTGCAAGGAATTTTTTTATGACAGATGTGAACCATTTCCATCATTTTAAATAGGGACAATGTTCTTGTGGAGAATATTAATGATGCTAAATGAAACAATCTAAAAAATAGGCTTGCACTATAATAATGTGCAATACATCAGATATCCAGTAACAATGAAGGGACATCCATTAATGCATAACAGTAGGGATTTATTTTTCATATGTTGTAGTTACACGTGCCCTACTAGACATACATGAAAATGTGGAAGCATAGACAAGGCAAGCGAACTATTTCAAAAAATGCCTCAAAGAAATGTGATATCATGGAATGTCGTGATTAAAGGATATGTTCAAAATGGGTTTTTTTGAAAATTCCTTAGAAAATTTTAAGAAATTACAACCAGTGGGTGTAAATCCCAACTCCTCAAATTTGAAAGTGTCCTTGTTGCCTGTGTGTGAATTGGAGCTTTGGATGAGGATATGAACATCCATCAAAAGCATATTTGATAGTGGATTTTTATCAAATGTTGTAGTTGCAAGTTCCACTTCAAAACACCAAAGCCTTAACAAAACCTTTTGCACAACCATCGTAACACCGCATAATTGTTGTTGGGCCTTTGTGGTGATGCGGGGAGATTTCCCCACATCACCAGGAAGGCCCAACAACAACCACAACACCCAAAAAAAATTGTGTGGTGTTGCAGTTTATTTGCATCATTGCGAAGGCCCAACAACAATCATGTGGTGTTGTGGTGGTTGTGCAGAAGGTTTTGTGAAGGATTTGGTGATCCGAAGTGGAAATTGCAACTACAATATCTAATAAAAATCCACTTCCAAATATGCTTATTCTTTAATGAGAAATAATCATTCATATAACTAGTTAGTTGGAAGAAAACTAGGAGATAGCATGAGTGTGAGCAATTAGCAATAACAATTTTGAAAGCACCTTCCTTGAATGCGAGTACAATTCAGGAAGCTAGTTTAGACACAAACTTGTCTTAGAAAATGGTACTTAAGCTTCCTTAGAAATTTGGTGAGTGTGCAAGATTTTCCTCCAAGAGAGTATCAAGGATGATGGGCTATCATGGAGCCATGTATCGTCCATTTGTTTTCTCCTTGTTGGCTACAACAATAGTTTGTGTCTATGTATGTTTGGTAATCAAGGGACCCCCAAAATTTAGTTCAATTCCACCATTCATATGGGAAAACATTGGTTATTGTGCATATTAAAGCTAAGTTTCTTTGGTTGGGATGTTGGTTCTACATTTTGTGTTGCAAGAAGTTGGATTCTATGGATATCGTCTCAAATTCTACTCTCAAACTATGACTTGTGACATTGAATGTGCTACATCACATTACACATTCAAGCAGAGTAGATGACAATTTATTCCATTAGGAAATGAGGGGAGCCTTCTCATCAGTGGATAAGCTATTGTAAAGAGCCCACAAATAATGATACGGGATCTTGAGGAGTGACCTAGGAAGAATGAGAGGAAGGTTTCTGGCCTTTCAAGGTTCTTCCTTTGTGAATATTATCATAAATGTCTATTTTGAAACTGTGGTAAAAAAGATGTTGTGTATATAATCATAAAGATGCCAATAGAAAAGCCAAGTCTCCCTTAATAGCTTGCTCTTGTGTTGGATCATAACCTTTTGAAGTAGCTTATGGTATTTTGCATAGGTGAAAACATTCTTTGTAACCTTGAATAGTTTTGGGTGGTCGCAAACATTTCATGACATAGCTTCTTCCTAATTGTGGAAAACCACTAGAAAGACACATTTGTGTTGCAAAATATAGGGCACATATACTCTCAGTCATTGATTCTCTAGGTGGTATGGAATTAGGTGGATGCCATGGAATAGAGCACATTATACAGTATCTTATGTATTGGGGAAACTTGTGTCAAGATCAGAGCAAATAAATGATTCTTTTACTGTCAAAACATTATACCTTCCATTCTCAGTCTATCTACTATCATACCTCTCACTAACATTATTATTTTATTGACACCATTATCCTATTGCCTCTACAAAAGAGCTGCATTTGAAGGCATCTTGACTACATATTATGCACAACAAAACTACAAGTGCAACAAGACATTTGCAAGAAAAAATATGAATTCACTAAAACATTATTGTCTAAGCAACATAATATCTTCAAATGAAGGAGCACTGTAACTATGATTGAGAAAACACTGTGTCGGAATTGTTAGCACTGAGAAATGAAGAAGATAACACATTGAATTAGGGGACTAAGATCATTGAAAGGAATATCATTTTTAGAGATTTTCAAACTATGAATTGTCCTCTATCCTATAGGACTAAGAAAGTAAGAACACCATCAAACAGTGATTGAATCATAACAAACAGTCTAAAAACAATGAAAGTTGTTGTCAAATGGTGACAAAGATCTATCCTCTAAGTCATTTGCACATGGTGACTGAGAACTGATGAATAAGAAGTAAAAGAGCACTGGATCATAACACTGCAAAATGGTCATGAGTTATGCAATGAACTTCACTGTTCTTTTGATCACAAAGGAGATCAAGATAATAACCAACATATTGATGTGCATAGAGAATGTTCATGGAGGAGTGCAAACTTCCTTACATAGCAATTATTGCAGAAGAGTTTGAGGTGAATTGCACTTGCTATTTTATGTTGATATGGATATGTTCTAACTTGTAGTTAATTGTTGTAGCATAACAGATAGGCTAAATAGTTGTTCATATACCATTGTTTCTAATTCAAAATTGCTATACCTTATTCTAGGAGCAAATCACAAGAGTCAATACATAAGACACCATTGTTTCAAATTCAAAATTATTGGCTCCTTCACAATTGTTTGCTTCATTTATTTGATCTAAGACAACTTGTTGTATAGAAGATGCTCTCAAAATCATAGTAAAATCCTTTATTTTGTGAAGACTGTTCAAAATCTTCCCATCATAACAATGAACAAAAGCATCAATCATTAACCTGAACTTTGCAAGAGTTTCATCAAATTCTACTTTTCCAAGTTTTCTTTTCCATTTTGAATTTTATTTCCAATTTCATCCATGTAGAACTTCCTCAGCTTGTAGATCCTACTATTAACCATAACTTTACCAGGTGTCAAGGATAGCTTTTATTTTTGACCCAAACAACAATTGACAAAATTTAGTCTTACCAGATACAATGTGTTGAAAAACCCTTTGAAGTTATTCTGGAAAAGAGTTCCTGAGAGTATAATGTGCAGTTTTGAATTAACCCTTTTGTATGAATTCCATATCTTTGATCAACTATTTCGAGCTTTATAACCTTCATCAAGAATGAGTAGACCCAGGCTCTCTAAAAGTAGTTTTCCAATATGCTTAGCCTCTTTAGGAAGGATCACATTTGTCTCACAAGTTAGGTGTACAAAAAGATTGTAGCCAATAACAAGGACACTTTTTCTTCTATGCCTCTCACTTGTGAGACAAATGTGAGCCTTCATGAAGAGGCTAAGCATATTGGAAAACTGCTTTTAGAGAGCATAGGTATGCTCGTTCCTGATGAAGGTGACCAAGCTCAAAATAGCCGATCAAAGATATGGAATTCATGCAAAAAGGTTGACTCAAAACTATGCATTATACTCTTAGGAACTCTTTTCCAGAATAACTTCAAAGAGCTTTTCAACACATTGTATCTAGTAAGGCCAAATTTTTTCAATTGTTTCTTGGGTAAAAACTTGAAGCTATCCTCGACACCTGGTATAGCTATGGTTAGCAACAAGATCTACAAGCTAAGGAAGTTCTTTATGGATGAAATTGGGAATAAAATTCAGAATGGAAAAGAGAGTGGAAAGGTAGAATTTGATGAAACTCTTGCAAAGTTTGGGTTAATAACTGATTCTTTTGTTCATTGTTATGATGGGAATATTTTGAACAATCTTCCTATAATAAAGGATTTTACTATGATTTTGAGAGAATATTCTATACAACAAGTTGTCTTAGATCTAATAAATGAAGCAAACAATTGTGAAAGAGCCAACAATTTTGAATTTGAAACAATGGTGTCTTATGTATAGAATCCCATTGTGATTTTATCCTAGAATAAGGTATAGCATAATTGAATTAGAAACAATGGTATATGAAAAACTATTTATCCTATCTGTTATTCTACAAAAATTAACAATAGGTTAGAACATATCTATATCAACATAAAATAGTAGGTACAATTCACCTCAAACTCCACTGTGGTAATTGCTTTGTAAGGAATTTTTCACTTCTCCATGAACATTCTTTGTGCACATAGACAAAATTTAAAGTTCTTAACCAAAGCTCCAAAAATGAGTATCTCGTCATTGCATGACTCCTACTTTTGCTTTGAGTATGATAGTACCTAAGCTTCTGGTGTTCTAGATGAAACCTATAGCGGAAAAGTGTAGTCTCCATCTGAAGGAACCATCTTTAGAGCTCTTCCCTAAAATGAAGGTTGAAAACATTAGAAGAAAATCAATACCATAATTTTAAAGTAACAATTTATATCAAGCCAAATGTCAAAAAGTATAATTAAAAAGAAAAATCCTTACAATTGGACCTCAAATTGGATCAAGCTAATTTATGAGTTTATCTTTAGAATGTAGGAACTTTCTTTGTTGGATATTCATGACCTCAAATTAGACTAGCAGATTTATGATTTTATCTTTAGAATGTAGGAACTTTCTTCATTGAATATTCAGAGCAATCAATTGGGAATCTGGAGCAATCAACTAACTCCTATGATGTAATCAGGTGGGAACTAATGATTTAGTCCACCGACATTTGTATTCCTACACTTAGGTTCTGCGTCTGAATGAAAACACCTAAAAGTGTTTCACACTAGCTCAAGGTACTCTCCAACCTGGTTATGTTACTGATAGCAATCCAAGTTTTCTTGACCGTCCATACCTGAACATTGCATCACAATCTATTCTTCCTGCACATAAAAATTCCACATATTAACCCTTTCTAAATAAAACATTTAATCATCATAAAACTATAATTAATAAATTATTTCAGTTTAAGAAAGAATCCGATGTCATTTACTATCAAAACAAAAGTTGTATAAATTAAAAAAAATCCATGAAGCCTCCTAAATGTAGCTTAAAGCAATTTTATAGGATGGGTTTTAGCATAAGAAGCTTTCTACTGTAGGGTATGTGCAGGATCATCATGGAAAAAATAGGCCCTTATGTGGCAAAAAATTCAGAAAAATTAGTGTTAGGAAACTTGATGTAAAAATTTGAATAAGTTATCTATATTATTTCAAAAATATGTAAGAATAGAATCTGTAGAAAACTCAATGTAGTTTCTAAACTACTAGGTTTATTTAAAAATAAATAAAATCTATTTGGTGAAAATTTGAAATTTCAATGCAGTAGTACTTAAATTTTAGGGAAAAAATAAGTAGGTGTCTGTCTAACCATAATAAAATGATAATAGTTTTCTATAAGATTTTATATATGAAGTAGAGGACTCATGTCAGATCGTGCATATTTTTTGTAATTTTTTTCCAAGTAAATAATTAATTATGAATTTTTTATTACAACTTTTAGAAAATATAAAAAATTGTATGTCTAACCACCTTAACTTGGTCAAAACTTCATGAATTTTTTTTTTTAATCCTATAGTATGAAAGGCATAGAATTTGATACATGTTTTGGATTTTAAAAATGTGATACCATTTGAAAGCTATAGATGTTTTTCAATTAGCCTATCAATCAAGAATTTAGTCATAATTTGAATAGAAAATGAATAATAATTACTTATTAAAATCAAATTAAAGCATAATTTATATTGGTGGAAGCTGAGAATCTCCTCTAAAACCCTTTTCATTTCATCAATTTTGGGTAAAAAAAGGTAAAATTGACCACATATACCCTACAAATACCCATAATATTGCCACTTTTGGCTGATCATGATCCTGCACATACCCTACAACTCTCAATGAAAGTATTATAAGAAAAAAAAAAAAATTCTTCACACTCGAAGTAATGCAGTCAAACATTTATTCCAAAAGTATGTTATCAGGTGTTAACTAAAATTAGAATGATTTTTTGCTTGGTTTCTCAATATGCCATGCAAAAATGGAATAATCACTAAGAAACCCTAACAATATAAAATGAAGTAAAGGTTCAAGAAAGGAAATTCCAATGTACTATTGTGTAATGGTGATGAAGGCACTTATATGAGCATGACTTGCTTACAAATCCATGCCATTGAATTTTTATCCATCCAAAGAGAAAATAAGCAATGTAAGGATTTGATCAATATAAGTCCAAAGGGTTATGTTGTAACAGTAATGGAATCACCGTAAGAGTATAGCCAAGGAACAAATTCTTGTGATTGTAATTATGTGATCCATAACTCTATTGGTCATGTGGCATACTTGTGCTATAAAAAATACATGATGCATTCATGTGTGACCCAAGTTTACTGTGGCTACGTTGTGATAGAAATGGAGGCACTCATATGAGCACAATTCATGTACAAATCACTGTCATCAAAATTAGGTGTCAATCATCATTGGGTTTATTTAGGTTGACTCAAGTTTAACAGGTTACAATGTAATGATAGCATGATACAAGAGTGATTACCTCTTGTTGCAATAAAGAGTCCATAACTCTAGTTGATATGTAGATTGGTTGTGTTATATCAATTATGCACTGCATTCAAGCACAACCCATGTTTAATGGGCTATTTTAGAGAGTGATCAAGATTTTCTAGAACTTATGAATGTTACTTAAAATTCTGCAACTTAAAATACAGACCATGTTTATTACATACTTGAATGCAATCTTGGGTTACCACAAACTATAATAATGTGATCTGCTAATAACCATTATGGGAAGTATTAAAGCAAGACCCATGCTTGTTAGAACACAATGATCTACTAAGAGGGGGTGAATCAATAGATATTAAAACTTGTATTCCTTAAAAAAATTTGCAAATTCAACCCTAAACTCAAATGTGTAGATTGAAACATGAACAAATATAATATCCACAAGCACAAGAGAGATCAATACATAATAACAGATATACATGGAAAACCCAAGATAGGAAAAACCAAAGTGAGAAATACTACTAGGATCTACTGTCCTAATCCAGCCTCACAAGCATCAAAGTTTAGTTACAAGTTTTAAGGGCTACAACCCCAAGGAAGCTTCAACTCCCTATTCTAGAAGCAACAACTTCAAGGATGCTACAACACCCTAATCTGAGCTACAACTCAATGCAAATGGAGGATACAACCTCTTACAAATTTTTGCAATCAACTATCCATAAGATGGTTTTGTACAACCTACAATGCATCAATTCAATACATAAGCTCTCTCTCTCTCTGTTCTCTCTTACTCCACTATAACCAGCTTCATGTATTTTTATATTTTTTTACTTTCTGTTACAATTATCTTCTTCAACTTGTAGACACCTTGTATTAACACTTCTTTTTCTCTCTCTTGATAGTTCTACATTTTTTCCTTCTTTTTAGCTCTTACATTAGGAAATCTCTGTTAGGGTTTTTCACTTGCTACCTTTTTTAGCAAGTTTCCTCTACATCAAGCCACACACCATTGTCTAGCTCATCATCAATACATCTAATAGGATTTACCAGATATCGCCATACCTTGCATCGAGCCATACATCATTAAATTCTATTTCAAATAATTTTCCAAAATTAGCTCTCTGCCAAACTTTAGAATTTGGTATGTATTCAATGCTTTCTCCTATCCATTTGATTTGATTTGATCTTGATCACCATGAATCTCAGTGTCACCTACCCATAGATCAAATCATCTCTCTTAATTATTCGCTAGAGAAAGTAAATGATTTAATTATGTTATTATGTCAGTTGTCAAATTAAAATCCTTATTCACACTATTGAGCTATTTCAAATCTCTACTTTTGAATTCTAGCCATTGATCTTCTCTCTCACACCATGATCCTATGATCCTATGTTCATCATCAAGCCTTTAAACCCTGACAGTTGAATAAGCGGTTGTTAAATCACCATCGCTAATCTTGGGGTTTCCATCTCAAAGCACATCACATGTCGCTTTCTCGAAGAGACATTCATTTCAATCTCACTGAAGTCCACTGTTCTCTTTGATGCAAACTACCTTCAAATACATGGGCCCACATTCCATCTTTCCTCCATGTCATTGCCACTTAATTTGCAACAACAATGCGAATTTTCACATCAAGCAATCGTTCTTCCCCACCTGTTAGCCTTCATCACAATTGGGTCACACTAGCTTCTTGCCTTATTGCATCATTGGAGGAACATCTTTCAAACTTCCACTAATACACCAAGGTCACATTTATGAGATAGCCATTGGGTTATCGATGAGACATCTACTCCACTCCCACTAATATAAGGCTATCACGCCAATACCATTTGCTGCTATAGACAAGTGGTCCCCATGCCATCATGCCACCATATGTCACCATTCATTATCATTTCCTTCCACGTGTCATCCTGTATTTCAATCATTACTGGGTCTTGCAGTCAGCATCATAATCTTATCGCTTATCGTTGGGACTAGCTTTGTAGTCCTAGCAATATTATATTGTCTCATCGATGGATAGGTTATCGGGTTGTTGAGGAGACATCCTTCAAGGTCTTTCTGAAACCACTCTACCTCACCAATGGGAAGATCATTGATGTATCGAGGAGACAAGCACATAGGTCTCACTAATGACCATCAGTCATGCCGATGAAGGCCATTGATGATGTCATTTGTCCACCTCATCACCATGTCACTACTCCATAATCCACAACAAGAAAGTAGATTACCATTAATTCAATCTGGTCATGCCATGTGTCATCTTTGTCATCATTGTCATCCACATCATTATGATTGGGTCCCACTTGGAGTGCTACCTTCTCATCACCAAGTCGAAGAGACATTGACAAAGGTCTCACCAATGCCATACAGTCTCACTGATAATTCTTTCTAACTCCTTGTCGCTCCATCAAGGAGACTTCTCTCATTCTCTCGTCGGCCACACATTCTCATGTCGATCTGAAGGGGATGTATAATATTAAAGCGCTAGGTAGAGGGATCGGTCACCCTTATGACTTCAATGACATAAGTTGCAACTAATGCAACTGATAACTATTGATACCATGTCAACATCAAAATAGAAATCTATTCTAAATTCCATGACTGCAAGTATCCTTAAGGTTTAACTGATAAACCCTAATACTTGAGAGAAAAAATAAACATGTTTGGGTGCTTCTCAACTTGCACAATACCTTTCTGGAAAGCTCTCGAGAAACCAAATTTGAATCTGCCATCAGATCCCCTACTCTCATACTCATCCTTTTTCATCATGCCAATGATCTCCTTTGCCATATTTTCCCTTTTGACATCAATGACAGCTATATGTCAACAATCTCCCCCTTTGGAATTGATGGAAAAACTCTAACTTCTCAACCAAGTACCACTGGCGCTCTGCACCACTTTGATTATTCACATTGTAACGCAACAAATCCCCCTATGACATACATTTCTTCTCTTCTCAACAAGAATCTATTTTGCATCACATTTCTTCCCCTTTGACATCAATGGAAAAGGGTAC
>VDFB02380054.1:0-46671 GCA_007258455.2 Sequoia sempervirens | reverse complement strand
CTATTGCTCATGTGCAACATTATAAAGCAAAAGATATAGATGTAGAATAAAATAGGTTAGCATTGTTTGCTGTAAATAAAAAAGAGATAAAATAGGAGATTTTGAATACATGGGATACTCACAAACAATTGTGTATAAGTAATATACTAAAAATATTGAAAAGATAGTTGTGGAAATAATGAGAAATACAATGAATAGAATAGAGTTTTTTTTTTCGATGGGAAAGTGCAAGTGAGAATTTGTTTGTCTATGTATATAAGTAGCAACAAATATACGATGATAGAATCCAAAAACATTAAACCCACGCTCGTTGTCCTCCCTATCATATTGGCATCATGAAGCCTCATGGGCTCTAGCCAAACCCCTGAGCAAAAAGGGAAGTAAGCTGCATGGAAAATTTCAAGGACTCTTAGCATATATGACACAAAAAAAAAACAAAGAAATTCTAAAACAACTATTGGAAGAGAACTTAAGAATCACAAGTAACTTGACATACACAATTTACAATAGACTAATTTGCTTCAATGTCTATTGTATTCATGCAACATTAGAAAGGGGGAAATATAAATATAGAATAAAATAGGTTAGGGTTATTTGTCCATGTATACAAGGAGCAAGAAATATATTGACGATAAAATTCAAAACCAGTAAACCCACATTCGTTGTCCTCCCTACCATATTGGCATCATGAAGCCTCATGAGCTCTATCCAAACCCCCGAGCAAGAAAAGTAGGTAAGGTCCATAGAAAATCTCAAGGAATCTTACCATATATCACACAATAAGAAGAGTAAGTAAAAGATGGTTGGTCCAACTTGTTGCAGCATGAAAGGATGTGGAATAGAGAATTTACAACACAACAATTTTCTTGAATGTCTATTGTATTTTTCCAACATTATAAAGTAAATAATTTAGATATAGAGTGAAATAGGTTAGCAATATTTGTTAAAAAAAAGAAAGATAAAATGGAAAATATTTAATAAATGGCATGTTGAAAAAAAATTGTGTGCAATAAATCTTTTTTGTTATTTGTTTGTATTTTTTCCGTCATACCCATTTTGGAGAGTTGAAAAGACTAATAATTCTCTATTCATGGTCTGATCATAGTAAAATCTTGTCCTTGTAGACTTATATGGGTAGTGACTTGACCTATGTTCTTTAATGGCAATGTGCAGCATGGCGAAATGTGGGTTTCCAGTGGTGTGGTCTAGTTCAATCACAGGGTATTGTAAAAATTGCTCGCTTTAGTGGAATGGAACAATAGACACCACTCTCATCTGCTTCCGGGGATAAAAATGGTGATACTATGAACAATTTATTTGTCCGCTTAAAAGCACATGAGAATGGTGTGTGGTTCCTATTCATAGCCACATAGATCGATGTGTAATGCTTTTGTGCAACATTAGAAAGGGAAAAAATACACATAGAATAAAACAGGTTAGCATTGTTTGTTGTAAATAGAAAGAGATAAAATGGGAGATTTTGAATACATAGGATACTAGCAAATAACTAGGTATAAGTAATGCACTGAAATATCATTCCTCTGCAACACTCTGCATCTTATCATAATCTAATTTCCATTATCATCCACAACTTCACCTTCTACTACTAATGGCTTCCAAATGATTCCTACTCCCCTTGATGCTCATTAGATTTGAAAAAATGGCCCTTCCACCACCTCCAACAACTTAATCTTTTTCCACTTTCCTCCTTGCTCAGTTTTGTTTCTTATAGTAAGAAAATACTAGCCCTGGTTTGATCTATTTGGAATTTGATCAAACAACATTCATT
Organism: Sequoia sempervirens; assembly: GCA_007258455.2. Classification (NCBI taxonomy): domain Eukaryota; kingdom Viridiplantae; phylum Streptophyta; class Pinopsida; order Cupressales; family Cupressaceae; genus Sequoia; species Sequoia sempervirens. The sequence goes on along the minus strand of VDFB02380054.1, from coordinate 44,882 downwards.
AGGAGAACTCATGCCCCTAACATTCAATGTAATGGCCCTCATTTCCCCTAGGGAAGGATTATATCCTTCTATGATCTTAGTTTCATTTTCCTAATTGCATTAGCAACAATTTCTAATTTTTGGTGTATTTGATTTTGGCCCTCACTTGCCTTTCTTCTTTAGGTTTTGTTTCTTTAGCTTTGTTTTGGTTTTTTATATCATTCTTTCTTCTAGTAGGTCCCATTCTTCTTCTTCACCTGACTCTTATTCTTCAAATCCAACCTCTACTTCACTTTCCTCTTCTTCTTTTCGAGGAACTTCATGATTCAGTCTGATTTGGAGAGGAATTCTAATAGATAGTATGAATTCAAAAGTGCCATAACTTGAATTTTATTTCCCCATATTTTGCAACACCAATTTCTTACAGTCTCTAGATCCTACTAGCCACCCCTGTTTAATAAAAATCCTTGTCTCCTTTAATATTTCTATTGAATTTATAACTTGATTTTTATCCATAGTAACATAATTCTTCATCAAACTAGGGCTAGTTGATTTACCTATCAAATATGCATAGTTGTGTGATGGTCCTTCATCATTTACCACCTTTCCCCTCCCTTTCCATGGCTTGATTGTGTGATCCCACTTCCCAAGCTCTATGCGAGAAACCTTGCTTCACTAGTTGTCAGAATTTTCCACCATTGAAATATTTTTTTTCCCAAAACCACCCATGTCATCATTTTTTTACCCATTAGTTTTTAATAGGATTACAACCTGATTGTTGCTTCTCTGATTTTGGTATTCCCGCCTTCGATCTAAAATTGGAATCCTCCTTTGGGAATACCACCTATGTGGATGTAGCCATGATAGGCCAATTTTCCTACTACTTCTAATATGGTTATGAGGTGACCACAGTCCCTAGTATCCTGCTCATCATCGTTCATGGGATCGGTGCTTTGAATAACATTTTTCCACCCATTGCTCACCTTCATAAACCCACTCCAAAGTGTGGCTTTTCCCATCTACTCTCCCTTTTGCATTGGGCACCTCCCATGATTTCTTTTCTTCTTGGAAATCTCCCTAGGCTTTGAAAATGGAGGCACATGAGCATGGGCACGGATGGGAAAATAGGGATTTTGAAAATCCAAGCAATGGAAATGGAGGCGGAGCAAGATCGTAGAAATATTAGATGAATCAGGAGTTTCCATCGAGTAAGAAGCAAGGTGAGGATGATCAGTATGAGGCTGACTCCGAAAAAAAATCCAGGTGGAACTAGGTGGAAAGGATATTCCCACAGTTAATCATGCGGATTCCCTTACAGGTCAAAAAAATCAAAAAGCTAAAGAGGTGGTGGGGACCACTGGTAGCATTGGAGGTAATCGCAAACCCTGGACTTCTCTGTTTGGGGTAAAACCAAATGGAAAATCATCTTTCCCTCTAGTGCAAAATATCTCTTCCTGAGAAAAAGGTAAGTTTGCAATTTTTGTGCCAAATTTGCTAATTGATCATAATTTTGCTTTAATGGAAACAACCCTAGTTGGGAAGTTTATGGGCCTTAGACCAAACATTGAAGTGGTTAGGGAGTTCGTCAAAAATAAATGGAGAACGAATGGAAAAGTCTCGGTTGCAGCACTTCCAAAGGGTTTCTTTGCATTTGAATTCACTTGCAGAGAGGACATCTTGGCTATTAGAAGTGGGGGTCCTTGGGTTATAGGGAAATCTTCCTTGGCTCTAAAGAAGTGGTCCTCTAACTTGGACCTTTCGGACTCCATTTTTGATAATGTCCTAGTTTGGGTCAGACTTCTGGGCCTTCCCCTAGAATACTAGAATGAGGATATCTTTTATGGTATTGCGAGTTCCTTTGGTGAGCTACTTTCTATTGATTCAATGACAACTGCTAGAAAGAGGTTGGTATTTGCAAGAATATGTGTAGGGGTCTCTCAGAATGCTGACCTTCCCTCATCTATTAAGATCCAGCCAAAATTGGGGTCCTGGTTGTAGGATATAGAGTTTGAAACCATCCTATTTTCCTATTTCAAATGTAGAAAATCTAGGCACTAGGCTAAGAAATTCCCCTTAAATGTCACCAAAGAGAAAGAGAAACTAGTTGGTTCTTTGAAATCGGTATGGTGAAAGAAATCAGGAGGAGATAGCTTTGAAAATAAAGAGTCTAATGTTCAGAGCATTTCTAATGAGGCTAAAGTGGTCATGGAAAATAATGGAGAGGATCCGCTGGAACCCCAGCATAAGAATCTGGTGAAGACTTTACCTATTAAGGAAAATGAATCCAATGAGGATCAGTCAGCTGGGGAAGAAAAACTAAACCAAGATGCTAAGCCCTTTTCCCATGAGCTAATCCCAACAAATAAAAATGATGAGACCCTAGGGTTGGATGATATTCCTATTCAGGGTTTTTCCTTGGAACTGAAAATCCCTCTCCCTCTAGTAAAGAGACAGATAGCCAAGAAGAGACTGAGCAAGAAGAGATCTTATCAAAGAAAAAGAAAGATAAAAACAAACAATGGAATACTCCAAGTGGTATTTCTACCAAATCAAAAGCAAAGGAAAACTATGGAGCATTAAAGAACTCTCGAGGGAAAAAATCTATTAAATGGACAAGAGAGCATAATAGTTTTTAGGATATAGCGGATGGGCATAAAAGTGTGGATCATGGTATACAAAATGTGCCCTTAAGTGGCAAAAATCTCAGAAAAATCAGTGTTAGCAACTTGACGTGAAATATTTGAATAAGTTATCTATATTATTTCAAAATATGTAAGAATAGAATTTGTAGAAAAATTGAATGCAGTTTCTAAAATACTAGGTTTATTTAAAAATAAATAAAAATCACGGTGAAAATTTAAAATTTCAATGCAAAGAGTACTTAAATTTTAGGGAAAAAATAAGAAGTAGGTGTCATTCCACCTCACCCCAACCATAATAAATGATAAATATTTTTTTTTAAGATTTTATATATATAAGTAGAGGACTCTATGTCCCGGATGTGATGCATATTTTTTTGTAATTTTTTCCAAGTAAATAATTAATTATGAATTTTTATTACAACTTTTAGAAAATATAAAAACTCATCCTATTCTAATTCTCACCTTAACTTGGTCAAAAATTAAGGAATTTATTTTTCTTTTTTAATCCTATAGTATGTAAAGTATAGAATGTGACGCGATGTTTCCTAGATCCATATATTCTTTGAAAGTTATAGATGTTTCTTCAATCAGCCTATCGATCAGGACTTTAGCTTCACACCCTAATAGAAAATGAATAATAATTATTTATTAAATTCAAATTAAATCATAATTTATATTTTTTGAAAGCTGAGAATCTCCTCTAAAAACCCTTTTCGTTTCATTAATTTTGGGTGAAAAAAAAATTCGTCAGCCACATACCCTACAAATATTGCCACTTTTGGCATACCATGATCCCACATACCCAGATGGGTCTCAGAAAACCATCCCATAATGCCTCAAATCCCCTAGTAATTCATGAAGATAATTTCTTGGAATATTAGGGGACTCAATAGCCCCCACAAGCAGGATGTTCTATGCAATTTTGTTAGAGATCACAAGCCCGATATTCTTCTTATTCAAGAGACGAAAAATGTCAGAGGAAAAAGTAGAAAAGGTGAAACTATTTCAGCACTATAGTACTCATGGAAACAATTCGAATGGCACTTCTAGAGGTATTGCTACCTTCTATAATAGTCACATAATCAAATGGGATCCGATTTTGGAAGGCACGAACCATATTGCTAGTAGATTCACACATATTAGGGATAATTTCAGTTGTATCCAATTGAGCATCTATGCCCCCAATGGAAAAGGACTGAGAAAATCCTTTTAGATGGAGTTGGCTGCCTTTAGGAGGATTTTTGATAGAGAGTCTTGGGTTGTTATGGGTGACTTTAATACACCCTTAATGAATGGAGAAAAATTTGGAGGTTCCCAGATCAATGTGGAGAGCAAAGAGGATCTTCAGAGTTTCATTGACAACCAAGGGCTAATAGATCTGGATTTACATGGAGCTTCCTATACCCTGTCGAATCACAGAAAGGGGATGGATCTTATATAGGTTAGATTAGATAGATCTTTAGTTTCCAATCATTAGTTTTTTTTATTATTACTATTCTCTTAAAGCTCTCTCTAGAATTAGATCTGATCATTTCCCTATCAGTTTTGTTGCGGATCCTATAAAAAAGAAGAAAAATATCCCTTTCAAAGTTGAAAAAATGTGGCTCTCTCATCTTTCTTTTAAAGAGGAAATTAGGAAATGGTGGAATATAAGTATTTATGGTACTGCTATGTTTAGAATAGCTAAAAAACTAAGGGAAGTGAAATGTAACTTGAAAAAATGGAAAAAGGATTCCTTTGGGAACATCTTTAGGATCAAATCTGACCTCCAAACGGAATTGGGGGAGATTCAATATAAATTCCAAAAGGAGGGATATTTGAATGATACAAAGGAAAGAGAGAATGAGCTACTCATTAAGATGCATGGCATTATTGGAAAGGAGGAGGATTTCTGGAGGCAAATATCTAGAGCTTTATGGTTATTTGCAGGTGACAAAAATACTAGGTATTTCATCTATCGGCCTCAAAACACAGAGCTATCAACAGAATATCTCAAATTGAAGTGAATGGTACCAGGTATGAGGAGGAGGAGGATATTAGAAAGCATGTTGTTTCATTCTTTAAAAACCTTCTTTCTGAGAATGATGAAATTAACCTAAATGATCAGGATCATTTAATAGAGGCTATACCAAAAGTAATCAACCAGGAAAATAACTCAACGTTGTCTGCTATCCCTACCAATGAGGAAGTCAAGCAAGCTATTTTCTCCTTTGATGGGAGTAAAGCTCTAGGTCTAGATGGCTTCCCTTTGTTTTTCTTCCAATGGTTCTGGGAGATTGTTGGAGATGATGTGGTGAATGCTGTAAAAGAATTTTTTGGATCCAGAAGTTCCCTAAAAGAATTGAATTCCACCTTCCTGGTTCTAATCCCTAAGAAGCCTGGAGCGATAAACTTTAAGACCTTCAGACCCATAAGCCTCTGTAATTCGATCTATAAAATCATCTCTAAGGTTTTGACTTCTCAACTCTTAATTATTTTTCCTTCTTTGATTTCACCTCAACAAAATGGATTCATTCTTGGTAGAAAAATCCTTGACTCTATTGTTACTATGCATGACAATTTCCATTCCTTGGTGGAATCTAAGATTGAAGGCTTTTTGTTAAAGCTTGATATATCAAAAGCCTATGACAAAGTTGATTAGATTTTCTTATTTAAAATTTTAAAGGCTTTTGGATTTTGTAATAGGGTTCTTCAAATGGTGTAACAACTTGTGTCTTTTGCTTCTATTTTTGTAATGGTTAATGGATCCCCTACTACTTTCTTCCAAAGTACTAGAGGTCTAAGACAAGGTGATCCTATTTCTCCTATTTTATTCACTATAATGGCTGAAAGTCTTGGTAGAAACCTGAAAAAGATGATTGACAATAGATCCCTTCTTGGTCTCAACCCTTCCTCTAGCAACCTAGTTTTTTCTCATCAATAATTTGTTGATGATACTATGCTATTAGGTAAAGCCTCGGTCTCAGAAGGTAAAATTTTGAAATCTCTGCTCGATAAATATGGGAGAGCATCTCGATAGTTGATTAATAATAATAAAAATTATTTGTTCTTCTTCAACACCTCGGCTCACAGACAGACCAAAATTGCTAGAATCCTTGGTTGTAGGGTGGACTCCTTTCCTACCACCTATCTTGGCTTACCCTTAAGCCTTAAACCCCCTGAATCCTTTTGGATTTCATTGGTTGAGAGGTTTAGCAAGAAGCTTGCTAGTTGGAAAGGAGCTCTATTAAGTCAAGCAGGAAAACTTCAACTCCTCAAAGCTTCTCTTCAGAATTTTTTGATCTATGCTCTGAGCCTCTTTAAGATTCCTACTAAGTTTGCGAATGCCATAGAAAAGATTCAAAAAATATTTCTTTGGTCAGGACTCGAAGAAAATAAAATACTACAATTAATTGGATGGGATCTGGTGTGCAGACCAAAAAAGACCGAAGGATTAGGTCTTAGAAGAATCAAAACGGTTAACAAGAACCTTCTAGAAAAAAAATATGGAGAATTTCTCATCTTCAAGTGAATGGATAGATATCCTAGCTAGCAAATATTTAGAGAACAATTGTTCTCTTATCATTCTAAAGGATTCCCAACTTTTTCCTAGAGGTTCAACCTGCTGGAATAATTTAATCAATGGAAAAAATATTGTGGACTTTGGAACTGGTTGGCAAGTTAGAAGCGAAAACAAAACTAGATTCTATAAGGATAGATGGCTATTCAAGGATCCCCTTATAAAAATTGATTCCTTTAGTGGGTGGGATGAGAATTGCAAATCCCATTTCAGTTCTTATGTGAAAGACTATAGAGTGAATGGAAAATGGGTGGATCCGTGTCTTGTCAGTCAGGCTCTTGCTCCTATTTAGTCTTCTTTGTTGGCTGTTAGACTTTGCTCTGATCAGTTGGAAGATCATCTTATCTAGATTGATGAACCCTCAAGAAAATATTTTGTTTCATCTTCCTTTTCCAGGATTACTTCCTCCCAGGGCTCTCCTTCCTTCTGGTCGAAGGCTTGGTTCAAACATTTGGTCCCTAAAATCAACATTTTTTTTTGGATCCTTCTCCAAAATAAGGTGCTCACGATTGATAACCTTTGGAAATGCGGATTTCAAATACCTAATAAATGTTTTCTTTGTAAGATGGAGGACGAGTCAGCGCATCATATGTTCCTTCATTTTCCTTTTTTTGCCTCAATCTGGAAAAAAATAATCAGTTTTTGGCATCTTTCTTGGGTTTTTCCCTCATCTATTGAAGACTTCTTCCTTCAATGGAAAGCTCCGACTCACAATTCAGTTCTTAGGATTTTATGGGATTTCTCTTTCCCTCATGTTTCTTGGGGTATTTGGAAAGAACTCACAAAAAAAATTTATAGAGATAAAGAAGCTCCGGTGGATATTATTTTTGATAAAATTATTAGATTTTTGAAAGAAAATTTCAATGCTATCTCCCAAAAGGTTAGAAATTCTGAGAAAGTGGCTCACTCATCCTATGACCTTGTTGTTGCCAAGGAATGGAATATAAGCCTTGATTTTCCTTGTGCCCCTAAAAAATCCAAGAAGGATAGAGAGGGTGTTCGTTGGTCTTTTCCGCCTAATGGATGGGTCAAAGCTAACTTTGATGTTGCGGCTAAGGTAATTCGGGGGCAGCGGGCTATGGTGAAGTGATAAGGGACTCCTTTGGAAATTTTATAGATGTGAAGACCACTCCTCTTGGTTCCCAAATCAATCACTTGGTGGAGGCTGCTGGCGCTTTTCACATTATAAATTTAGCCCAAAGTCTTAACTTTAAAAACCTCTAGCTTGAAGGTGATTCCAAAAATATTATTGATTTCCTTCGTGGAAAGTGCCCCCCCTTGTGGACAATAAAATCATGGATTGATGACGCCATCTCGACTCTTGATAAGTTTGCCAAAATTAAAATTTCACATGCCTATAGAGAAGCCAATGCTGTTGCAGATTTTTTTGCTAATGAAGGGGTTAGAAGTAATGATCTAAGCACTTGGCTAAATTTTAGTGATCTAAGTGTTAATGTCAGCGCTTTATTGATTTATGATAAATCACATGGACATGAGGTGTGCCATCTCTTTAATGAGGACATAATGTAGTTATCACATTATAATCATTAGATTGTATGTGACTGAGCTCAGTTGCTTAGTTTGCAAGGTGGCTTGGCACACTTTGTGGGTTCTTAGATTTGGCGGGACTAGTTCTAGTAAAGATTTTGTCTTTGTTTGCCCCACTGTGTTTTCCAGGATGGGTGGAGATAGGAAAAGAATTGAGTCAGACAACTATGAGATGCACACAAAAATTTTTTAGGCTTGGAATAAAGTTAAAAGTTAGGGGTTACTTCCTTTCCTGGAAAAGCTCCATGGTTCCAATTATGAGGGTACGGATCTTTTTGAGAAAAATTGGAATAATGGGGATCTTACCCTTTTTTGTAGGAAAGTTGAGCTCAACGAAAACCTGATAGCTGAAGTGACGGGAATGTCTACTGATGGGAAGAATTTTTTCAGGGACAAGGTCTTTTCAGATGATGTTGTCATCATATTTCCAAAAAAAGAGAAAGAAAGACTGGATTTGGTGAAAATTGCTAACAGCTACTTTGAAGCCAATACCATAAAAACCCTATGGAGAAAGGTTCTACGTGTTATCATGGAGTACATAACTGTGGATGATCATTTCACTAGGGTCTATGGTTATCACTTTTCCCTACTCAACCACTTCCGCTACAAGGTAAGGGTTTCTTTCCCCTACTATCTTCTCTGTTCTTTGACAAAAAGTTTGGATGACCATAAGAAAAACCCTAGAAGATTCCCTATTTTGCGTATAGACCTGATTAGATTAATTGTGGAGGATTACAAAAAAATACCTATCCTTGCTAATCTAGAAGCCTCCCCTAATTCTTAGCCCGCCTACTGTCCATTATGGCAAGATTAACCCTAACCCACTTACTGCTAAAGCTCATGTTGTGCTTGAGCTAGGAATCCCCTCCCTCAAAACTAGTTTTGTTGATAAGAATCCCTAGGCTAAAAACCTTGTCTCGTACTTTGAAGATTCCCCTGACTCCGAGTCATCTGGTGCTAACAATACTGAGCCCTTTGCTGACCTATCATTGGATAGAATTGTTAGAACTAGGTCCCCTATTACTCCCGACCCTGCTAATACTTGTTTCAACACTGATAGATATCCCTCTGTGGATGTTTTGAATTTAGCTAGAAATAATGCTGATATCCATTTCAAACTTTCAAAATGGAATTTCAATGAAATTAACGACCTAAATATAAAAAATTGGGCCCTTCAAAGTAAACTGGAACAGTTGGGATCCAAGGTTGCAGTGATTGAAAAGAAAGAGGTGGAATGAAGAGATTACGGTCTCAGCAAAGATACTCAGTACCAAGCTGGCAAGAACATAAATGTTGAAATTGAGGTGGAGAAAATGAAAAATACTATCAAAATTATTGTTGAGCAAAACAATCGTATGGCCAGACACAATGCCATCATCATCAAAGCCATGACCGAGAAATTAGACAAAGCCCAATAGGGTTCTCTAGTGGTTGATCTGGAGGATACCAATGAAAGAAACCAGGAGGTGGATGCTGGCATTTCTAAGAGAACCAAGGCCAACTTGAAGAGGAAGGCTCCCCCCACTCCGCATATGATTCAAAATTTTAAGAAGGGAGTTCATGATATGCAGAACCTGGAGGCTAAGACAGAGTCTATCCTGAAGACTCTGGATTAATTGTGGCCGGTTTTTTGGTGGCTTTTCTGATGGTTTTTTTAGCTTGACCTTCCTGGTCTTTTGCGGATGGTTGCTACTTGTCTTGGTTTTAACCTTTTGTTCAGCTAGTTGTTTATGTTAGAATTTTCTTTCCTATCTTTCATGTTGTAAACTTTGTGGTTTCGGGTCCCTGTAAAACCCGTTTTACCCTTTATCAAAAACATATAATACAGTCTAAATTAAATTTCACCAAATATCTCAAATTTAGAATTATTGATATTATTCAAAGTAAATACTTTTCATTAATTTGGAAAAGTAGAAACCCCAAAAAATGAAAAAAAAATGAAAAAGTAATTAGTGTATGTTAAGCAAAACAAGAAATAATTTAAAGTAATATATAAAATATACTAGTTAAATTTTTTGAAAGTATATAAAGAAGTATGTACACTAGAAGAAATTTTATGTTGTAGAACATGTGAATGTGCATATAATAAATATAAATTATGGTTTTGAGCACTAGTTAGTATGTCTAATAAACTTAAGATCCAAAACAAATGTGAAAAATAATAAGTGACAGTTATACTTCAAAATCTATAAGAATTTAGGGAAAAAAAAATAGTGTCAATATAAAGAATAGATAATTTATGGCTTTGAGATCTCTAGGTAAATCTGATAGACATTACACCCAAAATACATGAAAAATAAGAAGTGATAGTTATACTTCAAAAGCTAAATGAATTGATCAAAATAAACTTAAGTGTCAATTTAAAGAGTAGATAAATTGTGGCTTCAAAAATATATCTGGTAACTACACATCCCAAACACACATGAAAAATAATAAGTGATAGTGATGGTTCAAAAACTAAATGATTTGATCTAGATAAACTTTAATGCCAATATAAAGAATAAATTAAAATTATAAACTTCAAAAAGAAGGTGAAAAATATTTATCTATTTATTAATATTAAATTTAAAAATAATATATTTAATACTTTAAACTAGATTTATCTGTAGGTAAATCTAATAGATATCACATTCAAAACACACATGAAAAATAAGAAATGATATTTATACTTCAAAAGCTAAGGCTTTGAGAACTTGTAGGTAAATCTAATAGACATCACATCCAAAACACATGTGAAAAATAAGAAGTGATAGTTATACTTCAAAAGGTAAAAGAATTCATTCAAATAAACTTAAGTGTCAATACAAAGAATAGATAAATTGTGGCTTTAGAAATATATCTCGCAACTACACATCCAAAACACACATGAAAAACAGGAAGTGATAGTGATGGTTCAAAAGCTAAATGAATTGATCCAAATAAAATTTAATGTTAATATAACAAATAGATAAAAATTATAAACTTCCCAAAAAAATTGAAAAATATTTATCTATTTGTTAATATTAAATTTAAAAATAATATATTTTTAATACTTTAAACTAGATTTTATTGTTTTAATAATATATAATAAAATTTAAGTCATAATTAATATATTAAATTTACTTAATCGATTTCTGATCTGTATTAATTATTTTAATATCGATCAAATAAATTTAATATATTAATTATGATCTACATATATGTCACTCAAAATTTATTATATATTATTAAAAAAATTAAAGAATTACACGCGTTAGATAAACTGTGCCTCTAGAACGTACGATTACAACCGAGTAAAGAAGCCGGCCCTTGTAAAACTCTGTTCCTCTGCAATTGGCGCCACCATTATCGCTGCCACAACCTCCAACGAGGCCAGTTGTTTTCTGGATACGTGGAAGAAGCACGAGTATCAGTGCACACCAACATTCTTATATATACATCACATATTTCTCTTAACCAATCCATCCACACCAATTGTGTAAACAGTTGAGCAAGTTGGCAACGAAAATGGAGGAGAAGCACAACTGTTCGCCGAGTTGCAGAGACTATGCAATTCAATAATAGAGAGGAGGAGAATGATAGCAAGTTAGGCAGTGGCCATTTGGAGGGAGGGTCCGGTGAAGATCAGGATGCTGCAGATCAGCAACCTTCAGATGAAATGCTATCTCTTGGTTTTTTCGATCCATATGTCGGTGATAGCGTTTCCTCTGAGGCTGCTAATTTGCAGCATCTTGATATTCACCGGACCCTCCCTCCAAATGGCCACTTGCCTGACTTGCTATCATTCTCCTCCTCTCTATTCTTTAATTGCATAGTCTTTGCAATTTGGCCTCCAGATAGAGGCCTTGTTTCTACCGTGGTCGCCGAGTTGGGGCATGGAGCATTATTGGTTCCATTGGTTCCATTCGTCTGTTCAGGATATGAACGATGAACTCTGGTGGGCGCGGAACTACTTTCAGAATCTGACTGTTGTTTTCTTCTGCTTCTTGCTTTTCTGTTTTGAAACTAGTAGAAGATATTGGTTTCTACTGCATCCCCATATGCTTGGAGCACTTTAGTGATCCTCCGAATATCTTCTCTATAGAGACTTTCCAATCCAGCATTGAAAATATCTTCTAAAGTCTCCTTCTGCAGAATGCCTTTCCTCTACAGAAGGAGATTTGATAGGCTGACAGACTGACCTAGAAATTATTCCTGTTTGATTTCGATTGCTTTTATATTTTATATTTCTTAGTGGAATTCGATCTATACATTTTAGTGATCCTCCAAAGATCCTCAACCAATAGTAGAATACTCAATAGGGGAATCTGGTGTTGAGATAAGCTTTCTTTTCAACTCTGAACAATAATTCCGGATTCCAAAATTTGGATAATACCCTGATGTCCAACTTGAGTTTGTCGCATGGGTCATCGGTATATATACTTTGCTACTGAATATCTCACAATACACCTTTGTATTTTTGTACCGGTTAGGACTAAGAATTTTGAGTGATCAGATATTGTAAATCTTGGTTACAGTTTAAGATTGCATGCTTATAAGTCAGCAGGGGAATTTGGATCTTACCTTTTCCCATCTAAATGGGACTACCTATTTCTGGGGAGATTGTGCTTCCTTTAAACTGATGCGCCTTCTTCAAAGCCCGTCGTTTATTAATTTAATGGATTTTTAAAACCTAAAATTTCCTACTTTGTTTCAGGTCATTCCAATGGATCAAAAGGCTTAAGTACAGTACCTTGTTGTGTTCACATTGATCATGGTTATAAAGATGCTATATAAATGGATAATAACTTATTAAATGATTTCATTTCTAGTTAATTTCTATTTTATAGTTTAATTTATGAGATCAAGGTCATTGTGCATTTCATATTCCAAGAATTGATTGTTTTTCATCATATAAATGTTGTTAATGAGGTGCAATTTACTTAAAACTTATTTCATAGCATTTAGGTTTGTCCTACAAGATCAACTCACATCTTACATATAGAAAGACTAGAATTTAGAAGATTCACTTAGACATGTATGCTAAAACAATAAGAATGTGATAATAATAATAATAATGAAATTCATAATAATATTAGCTGATAGGATATTTTGTTTGAAGTTTCTATTGGGAATTTTGTTAGCCCAACTTGAATTGGATTTTCCAGCATCAAAGATGTTCAAGCCAACGGCAACTTGAGTGGGTTTTTTTGTGGTGATGTGGAGCTTGGTAGTTATGTGGGTTGGCGGTGGTGGAGTTGGTGTCCTCAATATGCGGAAGCTAAATCATAAGTGTTTGCTTTTGAGAATGTTCATTCATTTTGTCATTGTATGATAGGGGTGGATGAAGTAAATGCAATATTGAGTGTTGCAGTGTGGAAAAGTATACTTTGTTTAAGTTGTATTGTCAAAACAACTATTGTGGTGTTGGTTTCATACTAGACTATTGTAAAAATTGTCGCCTTCGGCTCCATGGTCGGTTTCATAGCAGATTGGAGGGTTTTAAAACTATTGTTCTTTGCAATATGTAAGTTGTTTTACATTGGTGTTTTGCATAAATGATTTATTGATTGATTATGTTAAAATTGTTGTTCTCTAGAATTTGTAAGTCATTTTACTTAGGTATTGCAGTGTGGGAAAGTAAAGTTTGAAATGTGAGAGAAAATATATTGATTAAGTTGCATTGTTGAAAGAGCCATATGGTGTTGGTTTGATAGCAAAATATTCTAAAAATTGTCAGCTTCGGTTCCGTGGTTCATTTGATAGGAGACTATTGTAATTCATTTGACAGGAGACTATTGTAAAAATCAACAGCTTCGGCTCTATTTTAGAGGAGATAGGAGGGTTTCAAAACTATTGTTCTGTGCAATCTGTAAGTCATTTTACATGGGTGTTTTACATAAATTATTTATTTATTATTTATGTTAAAACTATTATTGTCCGAAATCTATAAGTCATTTTACATGGGTGTTTGGTGTTATGGTTTTGTACATTTAAATCTTCTTTCTTTCGTCAAAAAATATGGTTAGGGTTAGTAATTTTAGGGTTAGTAATTTTTTCATCCCTCATTTATATTTTGTTCTTATCTTTCTACATCTTTGGCCTTATATGTGTTACCATAGGAGCAATTATAGTTAAATCTTGTTTCTTGGAGCAATTATAGTTAAATCTTGTTTCTTTGGTAATAAAATATGGTTATGGTTAGTAAGTTTATCACCCTTTGTTTGTTTTTTGGTTATCTCTGTGCATCTTTACCATTATAGCCATTAACATAGGACCAATTGCAAATTAACATAGGAGTGATTGCATAAATATATGGCCTTATACCCATTACCATAGGAGCAATTGTAGTTAAATCTTCTTTCTTTGGTAAAAAAATATGGTTAGGGTTAGTAATTTTATCGCCCTCCATTTATTGTTTTATTTATCTTCATGCATCTTTGTCGTTACACCCATTAAGATAGGACTAATTACAAAATAACATAGGAGTGATTGCATATGTATATATATGTAGAGGGTTAGTATGAAAGCAAAAACATGTTGGAGAAAAAATTAGTTTGGTGGGTGTTAAGTGTTATTCTTTCTAATATCTCTTTTATCTGTTCAATTTATTTGTTTGAAGTTTCTGATTGAATTTTCTTTCAAATTTGTGGGAGTAGAATTTTTCTTGTAATATCTCTCATTTAAAATTTCTATTTGTCTAGAATATTTAGTGCTAGATAATGTAGCTCAAATTTTCAATTGAGTGTATGGCATTATAAAAATTTTGTATAGGTTATTTCTACTCATTATATTTATGAGTTGTTAATGTGGGTTTGGTGCCGAGAATGTAGCTCAATTTTGAATTGACAATCCAAATCTTACACAAACTGCTTGTCTTGTATGAATATTTTTAATGTGGGTTTTCAATCATCTATGATTTACATATGATTCTTAAATGTTTTTCTAATACTTGTTTTACAATTTTCCTATTTTGTCTATAATATTTAGTGGAAAATTATGTAGCTTAAAATTTGAATTTAGAAGCCAACTGTTACATAGAATTTTTTGTTACACCTTGTCTAGATAGTGATAAAATTTTAGGTAAGCAGGAATATGTTGCAAACTAAAATCTATACATGCATTTCACTTGAATTGGGTCCTTTAATAGAATAGTCTTTGTAAGTAATTTCACATACATAGATGTCCATATCTAAAATTTTTGGGTGAAGGGAAATTAGAAAATACCTATTAGGAAAACACTTAAAAATCATAGGAAAATGATAGATGCTGGAAAACCCACATTAAATAAAACTTTAAAATATGGAGAATAAAACAGGAAAACTATGATATTGAATAGTTTGGTATGGGGAACTAGAAAAAACAATATCATGACTAACATTTTTTATGGGGAAGTTCAAATAGTTGAGAAAAAAATAATATCATAAAACACATTGGTACAAGACAAAAAGAGAAATTGGAAAAGAGCTATTAGGAAAACACTTAAGAATCATAGTTTCCTTCTCAATTAAAAATTTGAGCTACATTATTCCCCACTAAATATTATAGAAAAAATAGGGAAATTGTAAAAAACCTATGGGGTATTGAAAAAAAGAATATCATGAAGAACAGTTTGTTGTGGGGAAGTTGGAAAAGATGAGGAAGAAAGAATATAATGAAGCATATTGATATAAGACACTACCATCCCACACAATTAGCAAGCTTGACCCCTTACATAAATAGACCCTAAAAATTTGTTCTAGGGAGCTTCAAGTAGATTAGGAAAAAAATAATATCATGAAACATATTGATACAAGGTTTGAGCTATGTTATTTGTTAATAAATATTGAAGACAAATAGAGAAATTGTATAAGAGGTGTTAGAATAACAATTATTTGCTACAAGTCATTTTACATGGGTATTTTGCATAAATGATTTGTCCATAGTATTTAATTCGAGCAATGTAGCTTGAATTTACAATTAAGCCTATGGCGCCATACACATTTTTGAGAGATTGTTGCATCATACAATTGTTTTCATAGCCTAAATAAAATAGGTATCATGATAAAGAACTAGGTTTAAATAATTGATTTTCCAAGCTGAAAATATATGTGTATAAGTGTGGAGGGAAAAATAGTTTGGTGGCTATTAAGTGTTATTCTAATAGCTCTTTTATCTGTTCAAATTTATATTCTTAATTTGAGAAAAAAGGAATATCATGAAATATATTGGTATAAGAAAACAAGAAAATTTGGAAAAGAGCTATTAGGAAAACACTTAAGAGTCACAAGAAAATGACAGATCTTCTAGAACCCACATTAAATAGAAGTTTAAAATATGGAGAATAGAATAGGAAAACTACATAATGAACAATTTGTTTGTGGAATTGGAAAAAAAATATGATGAAGAAGAGTTTGTTGTGGGGAAGTTGAAATAGATGAGGAACAAAGAATATAATGAAACATATTGATATACGATATTGCCAACCCACGTAATTACCAAGATCCACCCCTTACATAAAGAGACCTAGGTAGTTAGTTTTAGGAAACTTCAAGTAGATGAGGGAAAAAAGAATATCATGAAACATATTGATACAACATTCGAGCTATGTTCTTTGTTAATAAATATTGAAGAGAAATAGAGAAATTGTATAAGAGGTGTTAGAATGAAAATTACTTTCTACAAGTTGTTTTACATGGGTATGTTACATAAATGATTTCTCTATAATATTTAATGGAGAGCAATGTATCTCAAATTTACAATTAAGTCTGTGGTGTTATACACATTTTTTAGAGATTTTTGCATCATATAATTGTTGTGATGGCCTAGAGAAAATATGTATGGTGATAAAGAACTAGGTTTAAATAATTGACTTGGAAATTTGAAAAGATATTTGTATAAACTTGGAGAAAAAAATAGTTTTGTGGTGTTTAAGTGTTATTCTAATAGTTGTTTTATCTATTCAGCTTTATATTTTGATCTGATAGGCTATTTGTTTGATGTTTCCAGTGGGATTGGGATTTTCATCAGCTTAGCCATGAATAGGATTTTTCATCTAATAGCTCTTTTAAAATTTCTTTGTTTGTTTATAATATTTAGTTGTAGGAAATGTAGCTCGAATTTATGTCTATATATGCGTATTGAATTCCCTATTTCATATTTTAAAAAATACATATAGGTAGAAATATATATTGATATATACATACCAAGATGACTACGTCTTGTTTGAGAATGCAACAACAATTTATATATGCACATGTATATCTAAACAACTGTGTATGCTATCTTTATTTGTATTTACATAGACTTTGATTTGAAAAGAGTTGAAAATAGAATATGTAAGTATTATTTATCTTATGAGAAAATTCCTACAATATAGCCATAACATTAAATGATATAGCATTGATATGTTAATAATAGAGCATTTAATGGTGCAGTATGTGTAACATGTTCATAAGAAATCTATAAAATTGATTGCGTCTTGGTAGTGAATGTCCCTATTGAAACTGAATACATTAAAAGAGAATAAAAAATAGTGTATCTTGCATTGGCTTGGTGCTTCCATCTTGATTTCCATTGTCCAGCTCTGCAAGCAATCATTTCCCATTCCGCTTTTGTGTTTGTAGGTGGCCAGAAGACCCCCTATGGCATATATATTTTAATAAGCTCTGAAGTTAAAAACATGTTGCTGGTTTGCATAATTTTTTCCCTTTGCTTGCTCTTCGTTTTGCACACTATGCAAATCCCACATGATGGTGATACTATGCATCTTTGGTATTATAACCATTAGCATAGGAGGAATTGTAGATTAATAGATCCTCCCCTTGAAATTTATGAAGACATCAAACATCTAGACTGTATTTTCCCTCAATTGACTAGCTTAGAAGGCTACAAATTCAAACCTTTTGTCCCTATAGTAATTCCTTATTTTGGAGTGGACAATATCCTATAGGAAACAAAAGGTTTGAATTCATACCTTTATTAACTAGACAATTGATGGAAAATTCAATCTCGATGTTTTCTCTCTTCATAAATTTCAAGGGGAGGAGTTACATAGTGAGGAAAACATACGGTATACACATCTATTTAGATATAGCAGTGTGTATATAAATAGGTGTATACATGTGTACATATGGATATATATATATACATATATATATATATATATATATATATATATATATATATATATATATATATATATATATATATCTAGTTATATGTGTGTTTTTTTAAAGGTGGAGACAAAAGGAGATCAATGCATATATGTCATTAATATTTATTCAATGACATTATCATAGACTATTTTTTCATCCTCTAAATACTTATATGCCCATGCCAATTACTAAGATATTATATAATAAAGATATTTATATAAAAGAAAGCAAGATTTTTCTTAAAAGAATTATTAACAAAAATATATCAGAAATTATATATGCATTTCTCCACCTTTAAACACATATAACTAGATATATATATATATACATACATATATATATATATATATATATATATATATATATATATATATATATATATATATATATATATATATATATATATATATATATATATATATATATATATCTAGTTATATGTGTGTTTTTTTAAAGGTGGAGACAAAGGGGAGATTCAATGCATATATGTAATTAATAATTTCTATTCTTATTGTTGTATAGCCTATTGTTTCATTAAGAAAGGGTGAAAGGACCAGTTAGCAACATATACAAATATCTTTGTATAGCTATATGCAGAAATATAGTAAAACTAGTAGTCGCATGCATAAGCATGCAATGATCAGTCGATAGGGATCCTCCGCATATGGGTATTTAGTGAGGATGGATAGATCAATTAAAGAAAAGCTATGTCAGTAATATAAATTTGACTTACATTATTTGAAGATGTTCTAAAGCAATTAACTTTGGTGTAGAAATTATTTTATACCTCTACATTTAATTGGAGGATTGCCTAAAATTTTAAACCCCATGTTATATTGTCTTCATTATTTGCAATGTTAATTTTAGGTATGAAATAATTTTATATGTATTTTAGTCTTATCGTTGTTACACTTAGATGTACATCTATATTTTATGTTTTTTTCTAGGTTAATCAATCAATCGATTAATTATTATTTAATTATCTTAAGATAAGGCAATGCATTGCAAGACTAACAACCATTTGGATAAAAGAGGAAATTATTCTTTGATATTTTTGTCTAGTTTAATGAATGAATTGATTGATTATTATTTATCTTTAGATAAACATTATAGAATAAAAATGTATTCTTTAAAATTTTCATTCTTTATTTGAATATTAGTTATAATGCTCACCACAAATGAATTTTTCAAAAAAGAAACAAGTTATAAGTAATATGTACTCAATAATTTTTGGAATAAAATGTTTTTTTGTGTTTGTGATTTATGGGTTAGAAGAAGAATGCAATGGAATGACACATACATTTTGCATTGTTATAATAATTGAATTAGAAGGTACACCTTGTTTTGAGGCAAAATTAGAAACATACTATTGTATAGTATGACATGAGAAGCATATTTTTGCTTCCCTATGACTTGCTCTAACATGGAAAACATGTTATTATAGAGTATGTCTATTGAAGCTAAATTTACACAACAATTTGTGTACACATAAATCTATGTAACAATAAATATATGGCATTGAAAGTAAAATGACAAAAGCCACATTCATTTTCCTCCCTACCATATTGGCATCATGAAGCCCCGTGGAATCTAGAAAAACCCCTAAGCCAATAAGGGATGAAACAACCACAGGAGATTCTGTGGAGTTTCATCATACATTACACAATAAAAAAATTGGGAAAACTTTGGTGTTTTTATATATAATATTTGATATTTTTTTATTTTCTTTGATGTTGTAACTTTAATGGAAAGAGGTGTCCTAGTTTTCAAATCCTCTTACATGCTTAAACCTAGTTCCTGCAAATGAAATAGAATTGTATGTTAGTGCACAAGCAAGTAAAATAAAAAAGGAACGATAAAAAATGAGTACGTATATAGGTAAAATTAATACATAAAATGTGAAGCTAAAAGTAATGAACAATTTTTACAATTAGGTATCCAAATTTTTCTATTGAGAGGGGGGAAGATTTTGTACTTATATACACCATTGATCATGTTTAAGAAGGAAAAGCTACATTGCATTGATTAGTAGGAGCATCAAAGAATTTGAAATAAACAGTGTACAATACAGTAATTTTCTTAAATGCCTATTATATATGTGCGAAAATATAAAGAAAATAATATACATATATAATAAAAGAGGTTAGAACTATCTATTGTAAATAGAAAGAGATAAAACATAACATTTTCAATACATGGCATATTGCTAAAGAATTGTCTATAAGTAATCTATTGGAGAAGTTGAAAAGAGAGTTGTGGAAAGAATAACAAATGAAATGGTTAGAGTAGAGTATGTTTTGGGTAGAAAATTGTATGTGAGAATTTGTGTTTCCATGTATATAAGCAACAATAAATATGTGAAGGTGGAAGGAAAAATTAGTAAACCCATGCTCATTGTCCTCCCTACAATATTGGCATCATGAAGTCTCACGAGCTCTAGCCAAACCCCTAACCAAGAAACACAAGTGAGGTCCATGGGAAATATCATGGACTCTCCTCATATGGCACAAAATAACAAAGTTGGTGAAATAACTATTTTCAAAAAAAATCTCTAACATTGTAGTATTTTTTTGTTGTGAGAAGTTGACAAAAACATGTTTCCTGATAAAGAATTGGCATCATCAGTTTTGAAGATGGTTGGAGGAACATGCATAGATGGAGTATATAGAAAAGTGTATAGTAACTAAAAATGCGCATCTAACTTCAAAAGAATATATATTGGTATTTTTTTTTTGCAAGTGCTTGTATTTGCATTGCATCACTAAGTGTAGAACCCTAATCCAAATACCTACAGAACACAACAAATGAATACATTAGGAGATCAAATGCAAGTAAGAACAAGGATTCCCCATGAAATCCTTTAAAAAAACTCAAAATAGGAATGAAGAGAAGAAAATAATGAAAGAACAAGAAAGTAGATTAGATCATATTGAAAGCAATGCAAACTCTTGATCTGATGGGGGAATTGGTGCCAATTTGATGTGAAAATTTGGCCCTTTCCCAACTCAAATGCTAGCTTTGATGATTTGATGAAGATTGATGAATGCTCCAAGCTAAAATCTGCAAAAACCTAGCTATGATTCAATCAGATGGATGAAAATTGCTATGAATTTGAGTATAGTAAGTTTACTCAAGTTGTGGATGGATAAAATGAAGGATGAGCTTTTAATTTATAGAAATTCAAGATGGATGAATGTCCAAATTTGAGCAATGTGGGACTAACATTCATCCAATGGCATGATGCCACTTGTCAAGCTATGAATGGGTGGAGGATGTGCAAGATTTGGGGAATGTGCCAATAAATGCGTGAATTTGAAATTCAAATTTGTTGAAATGACATGTAAGAGGGAAGGGAAAATGCAATAAATGCCACTTGGCTCAAGGCAAAGGACATTTAAGATATTTTAAATGCCTTGTTGGATGTACATGTTGACTTGGAATTTTTGAATTCAAATTGAGAGAATATTCCAAAGATGCCTTGTGAGGAAAATAGGGATTTAATAAATGAATTAAATCTATTTTCATGTGAAACTTGCATTATCTAGAGGATGGGACATGAGATGAGGTTAAATTAATCAAGCCAATTAATTTAAGAAGATTTTTGATGATGTGACTTATTTGACTTAGATTTATGGATTTATTTAAATCAAATAAGAGAGGAATATGATAAGAAGCTAATTAAATAAGGATTTTGATTTATTTAATTAAAAGAGATGGTGTTAGATTAAATCAAATAAGGTTGTAATTTATTTAATTTAATGGATAGACTTTAGAGATTTAATCAAATAAATTGATTATTTAATTAAATAGGGATAATTAGATCAGATGGATTGATTTAATTAACAAAAGAGATTGACTCAATTAGATAAAATGATTTATTTAATTAAGAGACGAATATTGATGAATTTAATCAAATAGGGGGATTTGATTAAATGGTTAGACAAATCTGTATATTTTCGATGTCTACATTTTTCCCCTCTTTGAAGTGATGCACTTGTTGCATTGGTTCAAAGAATAACCTTGCCATGATCAAAATTCAAAATTTCTCTAATTTTTTCGGATGCTCCACTATTGCCCTAGCGAAAATAATTATGCTGGTATACTAGCCCCTCGAGAGATCGGGCGAAAGATCAGGCGAAGAGGTTTGATTTGAGGGTTGATCTCTTGAAAAGGAGATTCAAGATCAGTTCAACTCGAATATTTGATGTAGATAGTCATCAGCCATGGGTAGCCTCATGCCTATTTTTGATATATTACACCCACTTGATCCTGATTTATACCATGACAGTTGGATTCTTGATGATATATATGAGCAGATGACTTTGATATGATGCAATGATAAGTTAGTGCAAAGTGGTATGATGATGTGTAATGTAATATGAACGTAATTTTTGCAATGGATTATCTGATAATGCTTATGTGCCTATTATGTATGATTATGTAATATGTGGTAATGTGAAATGGTTATGACATGTAAATGAATGTTATGCAAGGATTTATGTGATAAATACAATGTTGTGCAATGTAATGGATGAAACAAAATGTAAAAATGGATGCAATGCAATAAAATGGATGTGCTTATCTATAAAGAATGCTTATAATAATATGTTTATATAGTGATGGAAATGTAATGCATGTGTTATGATTAATGCTTTCTATATGATATGATATTTAGTATGCAATATGTTGACGGTTTGTGGATGCAAGATAGATGCAATGGTGATGATTTATGATTAATTGTCATAGTACCATGTTAGCGTGAAAAGCAAGAGATAGAAGAAAAAAAGAGATTCCAACAAGAGATGAGATGATGATGATGATGATGATGATTACTTGCCGAGGAGTTGGGATTTTCAAAGGGCCAATTACCTTATGTTTGATAACACATGTAGGCATGATGCATCAAGGTATAAAGAACCAGGATGGCATTGTACCTAATGTGATGGACTTTGACTTGAAAAGCGGGTAGGAGTATTCATGTTCACACCTGACATACAAAAACCTTGCTAGGATGGACTTCGTAAGTTTCATACACCTCAGACCAAAAAACCGAAAGTTATAATCGATCAATGCAATAGTCAACAAGTTGTCCTAGACTTCTTCCGTACATACCTAACAAAGCAAGTATTCACCAAGGTTATATTACAAGAATTTCCAACAAGCATAGCAGACAAAAGATAATGATCATTGCCCCATTCCTATTTCTCTAAATCCTCTGTTTTAGGATATCATGGAGATGTCCTTGGAATGAGAGTAAATAAGATAAGTCAAAAGATAAAGACCAAGTAAACAAACAAACTGATACTCTTCAATACTGCTAATGGGGGGGAAAAAAAGAAGGATGTGTTTTCTACGGATGATAACCAAAACTTATTACCAAAAGATAATGCCCATTGTGGGAAGGATTCATCCTAGGACATGTTAGTTGATGGTGGCATGTCATTTAATTTATCCAAAGTGTTCTTAGGGATGATTGAAATGGGACCGATGGGATGATAAGTTACCAATATGAAGAGATGACCAACTTGCTTACGCACTGACTTAGACTTAAGACTTGATGCTTTTGAGTTTTACTTTTAATCTGCTAGAATTGTTTCCAACTCTTTCACCAAAGGTTGAGGATGAAGATTAGTTTATTATGAGTGGTGCTTATTGTAGGTTCCAGCAACATGAGATGGATGGATATTTTTTCCAAATATTTGGATGTTTTTGGAGTTTTTCAATGTTTTGAGGTTGTTTTGATTTTCGATTTTCTAATGTTTTTTGGGATTTTTTGAGATTTTGACCAAGAGACTAACCTAAAGACCTATCCTAGGGGCCTCGAGGGTTGATTGATAGATTAGCCTTGCCTACATTATACACGTAGAGACCATGTAGTTCGACTGACGACTTGACCAATTTACAAGTGATGATATACATGATGAAATGTCAGTTTATTATGATAGACTCCTATAGGACTGACCTAAATGTCTCGGGGGATGATCAAAGATCATCCTTGCCTACGTTCAAGCTCAGAGATGACGTAGTTTGACAAGATGACTCTTTTTTTGATCTTTTGACTGACATTTTGACTTGTTTTTGGATTTTGATATGTTTTGATGTTTTTTGGATTTTTTGATGTTTCGAAGACTTTAAGATTATACACAAATCTGATCTGATAAGAACATGCCCCCAGCGTGATGCAATAGACTACTCTGATAAAGGAAGGAAAAAATGACCTGGAGGATGGGCCAAGTAGTACTAGGAGGGATCATGATACGAAAATAGGACCAAGCTATGGTGCAGATGCCAGTGGATGAGTGATGGATGGAGACCTGAATGTGATGGATGATGAAAGTGAAAAGGATGGATGATGCAAAATACGCTGTAAAGATCCTAGTGGATGGAAAGTGCTTATTTACACAAGGCACCTGTTTGCCAGGTTTTCACCAAGGTACTTGCCCAAAGTGCCACAAAAGTGGTTTTCACTAGAGGATGATTTTTCTCTTTACTATTTTTTGATCCTTTTTCTAATTTTTTGGGATTTTTTGGTATTTTTGGTATTTTTTTGTTGTCACCAAGACACCTATTTGCCAGGTTTTCGCCGAAGTAACCATGTTTTTAGGACTTTTTTCATTTTTTTGATTTTTTGGTTCTATACCTTGAAAGAATTAGGCATAAAACTTTTTGAGATGGGAGCTATTAATGGGCTTCTATAGAGGTTCCCCTTTGGGTGTTGATAACTAATATGTGCCTAATTTGTAACTTGCTATGATGACAAATGGTACCAGCCAATTGGGTTCAAACTTGCCTTTGTTGCTTGGGTTTGGGACATTCTTCTGATTTTCTTTTAAGACCAGCTCTCCGACTTGGAATGTCCTGCCTCTAAGTTTCTTATTGTAGCTCTGTTTGAGTCAATTTTGATAGACTTGCAAATGATTTAAAGCATCTATGCGTCTCTCATCCAGTAACTCCAGCTCGTTTAGTCTTGATACCCGATATTCTTCATCCGTGATGAGGTTTTGTAGTGATATCCTGAGAGATGGGAGCTCGATCTCAATGGGGAGTATGACTTCTGATCCATAGACCAAGGAGAATGGGGTGGCATCGATGGGTGTGTGGATGCTAGTTCGATAAGCCCAGAGGGCAGGATTAAGCTACAAGTGCAAGTCACGACCTGTATCATTGACTGTTTTCTTGAGGATTTTGAGGATGGTTTTATTTGTGGCTTTTGCTTGACCATTGCCTTGGGGATAGTATGGGGTGGAGAAATGGTGTTGGATTTTGAATTTATCACACAAGTCACGGACTTCCTAATTTTTGAATGGTGTCCCATTATCTGAGATAATGGCTTGCGGGACACCGTACAGACAGATGAGGTAGTTCAGGATGAACTTTGAGATCTGCTTGCCAGCTATATATGTCATGGGTATGGCCTCTATCCACTTTGTGAAGTACTCAGTTGTAGTTATGATGAATTTATGGCCATTGGATGAGGTAGGTGTGATTTTACCAATGAAATCGAGCCCCCACTGCGAAAAGGGCCATGGTGTGACGATCGGGTGAAGCTCTTGAGCTGGAGCATGGTAGAAATTTTTTAGCATGATCATGTGCTTCGCTTTCCATTGTGGGCCAATAATACCCCATCCTCAGTAGTTTCTTGGTGATGGTCCTTCCACTTAAGTGTGAGCCATAGATATCGTTATGAACTTCAGTTAGAGCGGTTAATGCCTCCTCAACATTTAGGCAGCGTAGTAAGGTGCCTTCTATGCTCTACAGTATAGGGTGTCACCTAGGATCACAAATCTGGATGCCTTTTGAACAAAGGTTCATTTTAGGCTTGATGGTAGGTCAGTGGGTATGACTCCTATGCGAAGGTATGTATAGATGTTGTGATACCAAGGATCGCCAAGACCAACGATTTCACACACATATTCTGATTCTGGTACCTCGAATGTGGGAACAAGAAGCTGCTCGATCAAAAATTTATATTTCGGCACATTGTGAGGGATGTCTAATATGGACCCAATTGTAGCCATGGTGTTTGCTGCTCTATTATTGGTTCTTTAAATCTGCTCAAATGTTATGTGAATGAAGGATTCCTTTACAGTCTCCACCAATTTCTTGTATGGAGTGAGCTTATCATCCTTGGTCTGATAGTCATTATTGACCTGATTTATGATCAGCTGAGAGTCTCCATATACCTTGAGAGCTATGATGTTCCATTACACTACTATCCTGAGGCCTATAGTCAAAGCCTCATATTCTACTATGTTGTTGGTGCAAGGAAATTCCAATTTGTATGATCTTGGTATGCAATCCCCTTGTGGAGTAATGAAGAAGATGCTAGCTCCTGCTCTGTGTTGTGTGTATGAGCTATCAAAGTATAGTTTCTAGTGGTTGGCTATGTTGAGGTTAAAGATGGATTCATCTGGAAACTCTGAGACAAGGGGATTTTTAGAATAAATAGGTGCTTCAGCTAGTTGGTCTGCAATAACCTGACCCTTGATGGCTTTCCACTCTACATACACAATTTCATACTCTGACAATATCATTACCCATTTTGCCATTCTTCCTATGAGCATTGCCTTTGATAGTAGATACTTGAGGGGATCAATATTTGTGATGAGCTTTATCTTGTGTGCCAACATGTAATGTCTGAATTTTTGGGATGCAAACACTACTGCGAGCATGCTTTCTTGATGAATGAGTAGTTTAGCTCATGCTCGACCATTGTTCTTCTAATATAGTAGATAGCCCTCTCGGTTCCGTTTTCATCATGCTGGGCTAGGAGAGCTCCAACGACTGCTACTGTTGCTGACACATATAAGATCAATGGCTTCTTTGGGATGGGTGGCATTAAGACTGGTGGTGTTAGTAGATATTCCTTGATCTTTTTGAATGCCTCTTCGCACTTGGCATCCCATTTGTACGCTACTCCCTTGTGGAGTAGGTGAGAGTATGGGTTCTGCTTATCCACCAGTTGTGCTATGAACCTTCTGATGGATTGGAGCCTGCCTTGGAGACATCTCAGTTGTTTCAATGTCTTTGGTGCTTCCATCTCGAGGATTGCTTTCACTTTTTCTGGATCCACCTCGATACCCCTCATGGATACTATGTATCCTAGCAATTTAACTGATTATACGCCAAAGACACACTTCTTGGGATTTATTCTGACTTTGTATTCCTCCAGTCTGTCAAAGATAGCACCTAGGGTTGCTATATGATCTTGTCTTTTTCTTGAATTAGCTAGAATTTCATCCACATAATCTTCAACTTTTTTATGAATCATATCATGGAATATCAATTTCATGGCCCTTTGATAGGTTGCTCCTACATTCTTTAGGCCGAATGGCATCATGTTCCAGCAGTAGGTCCCCCATGGACAAGTGAAAGTTCTCTTATGTTGATCATCTTTCGCTATCATAATATGGTTATATCCTGAAAATCCATCCATTAGTGATAGCATCTCATGCCTTTCTATCATGTCTACTATCATGTCGATGTTGGGAAGTGGAAAATCATCCTTGGGACATGCTTTGTTCAAATCTATGAAATCCATATAGATTATGATGGCTCCATCAGGTTTTGAAATAGGTACCAAATTTGACACCCATTATGGATAATCGATTAGTCGTATAAATCCCGCATCTAGTAGCTTTTTTAGTTCCATTTTGACCAACAAAGTGTTTTGAGGATGCATTTTCCGAAGCTTTTGTTTGCCCGGTTTTGCTTCTGGATATACTACTAAGTGATGAACCACTGTCTTTGGATCAAGCCCTGGCATGTCAGCATAACTCCATGCAAATTTTATTTTCCTTTCCTTTAGGAATGTTGCTAAGAGTTCTTGCTCTTCTGAAAGTAATGATTTCGCATAAAATGTGATTTGCATGGTCTCCTCTGTTCCTAGGTTGATAGGATTGCATTTTTCGGCCAAGACTGCTGACTTCTCCTGATGGATAGCTCTTAGAGGAAGATTGAATCCTTCATCCTCGGGCACCTCAAAGAGGTTTTCACCGTTGGATACATCCTTTCTTTTTACTATTTTCTTGTCAGAGAGTGCCACAGTGTGGTTTTCACTCAAGGACTTAGATATGATTCTTAGTTTCTCACTTTTGCGACTGAAGGATTCAATCATTTCCCTGTAATAGGCATGTGTGTCCAACTCCATCATAAACCCTACTTTGTGATCTCCTTCTGGAATGTTATCCCTCAATCCCATAAATTCTGAGAGTGCCTCATCGTTTTCGAATGTATCGAGAACTGGTGGTCCTCGTTGGTCATAGTCGATCAATTAGGGATATACTAAATGAATCTCATGATTTTTTTGATCTGGTTCAAAGGAGACAGTGCTAATCATACATAGGGTTGTATCTTTGAATAACCTAGGTAGATTGGTCAAGGTATCTTCATCATTGCTACTAACATAGGCCTCAGTTATAAAGTTATGTATGTCCCTATCTATGGATATTGGTGAGTGTACTTGTGCTAGTATTGGCTGAGGAGAAATATTAACCGTTCTAACTGGAGGACTTCAGCCACGTATGGTTATTCTCAGAGGGGTACATCCAAGGCCAAGATTTATTATGGGTCGCGTCTCTGGCATGATAGGTATTATGAGCTCATTTTCATTTTGTCCCAGTCTTCGATTTCTATCATAGCCCATTGCAAGCATCATTTGTAGGCCCTTGCTTGTCTCATCCATTGGTAATTTAGGTATCGGTCTCTCATCTTGATATATCATGTGTGATGGATCTACTTCAATAACCTCCTAGCCAAGGTCTCCCCAGCTTATGAATTTAGGATAGTCTTCCGGATAGGTTTGCGATGTGGAAGCTTGATTTTCTTATGGACGTCCCTATGATCTAGGAGATTGTGATAACTCTCCTATCACAAAAGCATTATTAGGGAGTTTTTAGCTTCCACAACTATCCTCCTGGATGATGAGCTTGATGTCAGAGATGGTAGGGATGGCGAGAGTGGCGGGTGTCTCTGTCACAAAAGTCGATGTGAGCGTGGCGGGGTCGATGTATTGTGTGGATGGGACCTCATCATTTTTTGGCACTTGGGGGATTTTGTAATATTTTGCTTCAAGATTCTTGCAATATGAAAACGGTTCGGGATCTCCATGGATGATAACCTCTTGTCCATTATGTGTAAATTTTACACATTGGTGGAAGGTTGATGCTACAGATTTCATCGCATGGATCCATGGACGTCTCAGGAGGATATTATACGACAAGTCAAGATCCAAGACTTGAAAAGTGGTTTGCATGAGGGTCGGCCCTACTTGAATAGGGAGTTTAATCATGCTTTGAGACACTCTTTCTTGGTCATCATATGCTCTTATTGTGATGCCCTTACTTTTGTCGATGGAATCTTCTAATATTTTCAACTACTTAATGAGGCTGAGAGAACAAATGTTCAAACCTGCACCTCCATCCACCAAGACCCTTTTTTATTTTTATCTTGTGTACAATGTCTTCCAAGTGAAGTGCATGGTTGTGAGATGGTTGGGTGGGGAAATCTTGGTCAGAGAGTGTAAGGAGATTAGGCGTAATGATATTTCTGACCATAGCTTGGAATTGCTCTGCATCGAGATCTGTGGGGACAGTGGATGAGGCTAATGCTTCCTCAAGGATCTTTTTATGAGTTGATGATATTTTTAACAACTCCATGATGGAGATGTGTGTTGGTGTTCTCTTGAGTTGGTCTAGGACATTGTAGCCATTAGGAATGGATTTGGATTCAGGGACTCTATTTGATTGCGATGATCCTACGAAGGTTACTTTGCCGCCTCTTGTGGTGACTCCACAATCTTCAACATAGGCACCCTTGATAGTAATGACCATGCAATCTTCATTTAGGGAGGAAATGACAGTTTCATACACATGATTTACACAGCCCTTCCCTTTATCATTTTTATTCCCTTTGTTTCCATGATTTGACATCAGATTTGTGTATATCTTGAGATCCTGATTTCTGGTAGGCTGTTCCACATTTATTATTCTTTTATCGATGAGATCTTGAATGAGGTTTTTTAATCTCATGCAACTATTTGTGGTATGGCCTTTGATTTTATGGAATTCGCAAAGTTGATTCTCATTATACCATGGAGGTTTGACATCTGGTTCTTGGTAATTCTCAAATGTAGGAGCTTTGATGACTTTTTTGTCTATCAACTTTTTCATTATGTCCTCAAGTGGTTCCCCTAAAATGGTATATTTTTGTTTTGGATAACTCTTGCATTGGGGTGGTCCCCTTGGATCATTGAGATTATTGATGGTTGGATTGTTGTTGGGTTGGTATGTTGTGTGATGTGTGTTTTGGTGTTGTATTCAGATTTGTTGTGCGGGTGTGTTCTGACGAGGACCACTAATGACCACCTTGGCATCTACGACACCATAATTAGTGACATTTTTGTTCCTTTCCCACGTACGAGGTTTATCATTGTAATTGGATGGTGGGTAGTTGTTTTTCTATTCATGGTATGATGTTGATTCCACGGGTTGAGTCGCAAGGGATCTTTCGATGCTAAGTGCTTTGGAGATTAATTGATCATATGTGGTGATGCCCTGAACATTGAGATGAAATGCCAAGCGACCTTTGAGGTTGGCTATGATGGTGCAAACTTGTTCTTCTAGCATGGCCACTTGCTCTGATTGGCCTTGGATCACAAACGTTGTAGGAATGAGGAAAATGATTCATCCTTTCCTTGTTTTAGAGCTAAGAGTTCTTCGAGACTGACATCCATTGCAATGTTACATGCGTAATTTTTAATGAATGCATCTCTAATTTCTTGGAATGTTCTAATGCCTAAAGGTAAGCGAGAGAACCATTCTATAGCGGGGCCTGACAAGCTTCTAGGAAATAGCCCCATCAGATAAGTATCGTCATATGCGACCTCCATGCAATGAACCTGGAATTCCCTGATGTGATCTTCAGGGTTTCCCATCCCTCGGTATTTGTCAAATTTGGGGATTTCAAATCCCTTGGGGAATGGTTTCATTGCTAAGCTCCTATCAAATGGATAGGGACACAAGTTGCTTGGTGTTTTGTTTGTTCGCCCTAATTGAAGGTCGAGCACTTTTTGTGAGAGCAACTTGAGTTGTGTCGTCACATCACTTTGCGGATCAAGGGGTGGGATAAAAGTGTTTTAAGGTGTTTCAATCGTTGGTTGGATGGATGGGTTGGTTGGTACATTATTTGATGGTATTGGTATGTTCTGGCGGGTGAAGTAGGCTTCTACTTGCTTTTGTATGAACAATGCTTGTTGTTGATCTTGTTGTTGTTGCGCTAAGATTTGTGCTTGTTGTTGCACCTATTGTTGGTCCAACAACACTTGTTGTTGTGCTTGTTGTTGTTCCCACAATGCTTGTTGTTGGGCTGCTAACTTTGTTGCTTCTTGTTGCTCTTGATATTGCTTTAATGCTTGTTGATATGCTTGCAATTGCGCTACTTGTGCAAGAATTTATGTTTGTGCTTGTGCTTGTTGTGCTTGATATTGGGCTTGTGCTTGAGCTGTTTGTGCTTGTGCTGCTTGTTGTTGTAATGGAAGTTGTGCTTGAGCAACCTTTTGTGCTTGCAATGCTTGTGCAGCTTCAATGGATTTTTGTTGTTGTTGTTGTTGTTGTTGTAATAATGCTTGGGCTTTTTGTGCTTGTAATGCGGCTTGTGTTGCTTGGGCGACTTGCGCAGCTTGAGCAGCTTGTTGAGCAGCTAGGTGTACAACTTTTTGTTTCTACACTTGTTGGTATCCTCCTTGAAAATCAGCTTGTAATGACGTGTTGTATTGATTTGATGTGGTAAAAGTTGGTGGTGGTGGGGGTGGAGGTGGATTTGGAATGGTGTTTGTGGTGAGTGATAATGTCGTGTTGGTATTTTAATTGGTGGATGGTGTCGTTGTTGTGGTGGTTTGAGTGATGAGTGGCATCGTTGACGTGATTGGCCCTTGAGAGACCATGCTTTGTGATGTTATATGGGTGTTTGATGATGTTGCGATTGATTGCGCATTTGTCGTTTATTTTTGCAATGTCAACGAAAAGTTTTGGGCATTTTGTGTAATGCTTTAATTGGTATTTAGGACATTTTTTTGACCCATATTTGGTAAAGGGGGGAAGCCCTAAGCCAAGGAGTGGTGTGGATGGTGATAGAAATGGTGGAAGAGGTGGAAATATGAGGGGGGTGAATCCTTGTGAAAATTTTGTGGTGTTAAATATGCCCCCTGGTCCGAACATGTCTCCCTCTTCTTGTGAATTTGTGAGGAGAGGAGTTTGAGGTGCTCCGTGGAAAATTGTTGATGATGGATCATAATGTAAAGTGAGAGGAGTATTTTTGTGCAATGGGTTTTGGGGCATGATTTGTTCCCATGTGGTATTTGCATCCAAGTTTTGATTATTAACAAGGGGGTGTGATTGAAGAGCATTGAGGAATGCATTTCCCTTGTTGGTATTAGGTTCGGTTGGAGAAAAAGATGTCGTGATTTGTGGAATGTTTTGCATGATGTTTTGGGATGGGGGTGTAGATGAAATGGGAATGGTGGATGAGATTGGTGGAAAGGATGTCTCCACTATGGTGCTCACATCAAAATCCGAAGGTAACTAGGCCCCTTGTTTTGCTAATTCAAGCATGTATAACGAAGGATTGAGCCTCATCATGATGTTGATGATTTTATGGTTTTTTGGATTTTGGAGCATTTCTGCCATTTCGTCATGAGACATTCCAAAGGTAAGATCCTCTCCTTGATTTTCATCTTGCGGATTTTGTGATGATGAGAGTGTCAAAGGATTACTTGATTCTACAAGATTCATTTATGTATTGGTTTGGCTAAGATCGCTTGAAGCGGGTGTTTCTTTGTTGGCTTCCATACTCTTCTTGTATTGAGATCTAGTTTGAACCATAAAACAAGGATCAATTTTTGAGAATATGGGAGATGAATCTCTTGATTCTTTGGATTGATCTTAATTTTATGTCCCAAATTTTTTAGGATGCCTTGAGGATCAAAGGTGATGATGATGTGATGATACTTAGGTATGGATGATATGAATTTTTTGTGGCTTTTGATAAATCTTGAATGAGATACTAGGCTTTAGGACTTTGGTTTTTGAATTTGATTTGGAATTTAAGATTTTGAGATTTTATCCTTGACTTTAATTTTCTTTTGATTTGGATTTTGAACAAAAAGACCCTAAGATGTTGGATGATGATCTAAGAGATAGCTTTGTTCAAAGGATGATGTTTTGAATATGTGCACAGGGAGAAGGATGCATCTACCCACACCTATTCAAACAAGATTATTGTTTCACTAAGCATATGGAGAAGGATTCATCTACATATACTAAGCTAGAAAAGATGATTTCTGATAACTTTGACTAAGTATATGAAAAAGGATTCATTTACACATATCTAGCCAAAGGATATTTTGATAATATTTTCAAGGATTTAGTCTCAATGATTTTGATGATTTTGATTTTTCCATAAATCCTATTATGATGATGTTTCAAGATTTTCCAAAAGGTGGTGATGGGATGGATTTTGCTTTGATGTTTTGAAGGATGGATAAAAAAAAGATTTTGATATGTTCTGATCCTAAGATGAACCTAAAAAGGATAGTTTATTTTCCTAGACCTAGGTATTGAACAGCATGCAAATGCTTCCTAAAGACCTTTTTAACCATGAAATGATTTCATTTGAACATTCAATTTCAGATTTCCAATGATTTTTTGCTTTGGGATTTGGGAGTCTTCAATGACACATGAAAATTAAATTTTCTTAGCTTTGCTTAATGTCTTTATTTTACCAAAAACACTTTCTTTGATTAGGTTTTTCAAACTAATATGTCCAATGTCTTAATTTCCTTAAACCCCACAAGATTTCTTATGTGGAAATTTAATGAACTTAAGGCAAAGGGTTTCCTATTGTTTACTTAAGAAGACAAATTGAGATATAATCCAATGTTTAGAAACCTCTAAGGATTGTGAATCCCAAGGGAAAGCAATAACATATGGATTGAGTCAATGGTATTTGTCTTCAAAAGGGTTTGAAATTTGGATAATGTTGAGTGTTAGTTTTTGAGATGTTTTCGATCAAGCAATGTATTTCGTAACCCAAGAATAAGTACAACCCTATGGATGTGTAAGACAATATTTGTTGGATTCCTACTTGGACAAGTCCAGCTACGCTTATCTCTAGCGGATGGTTAGATGCTTGACCCCACTGGCTCCCCTCCACGACACTCACTTATATGGGGCAGCCAAGCATCAACACCCATGAAACTCCCATGGAATTCTTTCCATCTCTACTAGAAGACCATAAAAGTGTGGGGCAGCTTCAGAATGACTGTTCTTGCACCAAAAAATAGATTAAGGATTTTGAAAAATTCTAGCACATGGGTTTTAGTAAGGACTTTCCGTTCATAGAAGTTGACCCAACGTGGCAAGAGTCCCCTTTCAGATCCATCTTGTCAGAGTCAACCATGTGATATTGATGTTTCTTCCAATATCCACATTTATATCCTGGCTGGAATTACTCTCGGGGTCAGAGTGTTACCGGTTGAGCCATTCCCTTAGGTGAGTACTTTTTCCCCAAGGTGGGCCCTCTAAGATAAATAAAAGTGAATGAAGGACAATATTCATAACTCAATCAATCCTTGTAGGAAACAAGGAGAGAGAATATAAGCAACAAATCCCCCACTCACACTCACACAAGATGTTCTTCAATTTTAAGCCCAAATCGAAGTGTGGAGGTGATTGATTTATCTTAACCCAAAGTCATGAAAAAGGCCTTTTGATTCTCAAGATCGCTATAAAACACGGGAAAAGCGCATACATCCTTTTTCAATGGATTTAGTCTAAGTAATCCCTCATGAAAAACAAAGCTACACATATTCTTTTTAGATCCACAAAGCAAAACATGAGTACATTTTAGAGCACCAAATGAAGTGTGAGAAATTGCCTTGTTAAATTGTTAATCCAATAAACCAAATCTAGTAAGTTGTGATCCTAAAGTTTGTTTTATCCTTTGCAAGAAATGCAAAAGGTTCTTTTTAAGCCTAAATGAAAACTAGTGTCCTAAGAAGGAGAAGATAACAAATTCTTAAAGAAGTGTTAAACAAACACTAAAGTGTTTAAAAACACTTTGATTGAACAAAATATCCTTCTCATGCTTCTATTTCTTTTGATTTTGATTCCCAACCTACAAAAGTGATCAAAACGTTAGATGAGATTAAAAAAAAAGGATATAGGGGTTAGATGAATCATTAACCAAAATACCCTAAAACTTAGCCAAGTTATCATGTGTTTTGACTTTAGATGCAAATTTGAAAATTTTAACTCACTAATAGTTAAGAAACACCTACACCATTGGATAGATTATGAAATTCTACCCTATTTAAAAAAAAAGAATCAAAAAATACCTTCGTATGACCAAGATATGGTCATTTTAAAACTGAATCTAAAAGTGCTAAAGCAATGATCATGGGCGCTAAAAGAATAGTCAATAGCGCTAAAATAAAAGAGCGCTAAAAGAATTGTAAAGAGCGCTAAGAAAACATTAAAGAGTGCTAGAAGAACTGTAAAGAGCACTAAAAGAATATTAAAGAGTGCTAAAAGAACTATAAAGAGCGCTAAGAAAACATTAAAGGGCACTAAAAAAGTGCAAATAAGCGCTACAAGAACTGGCAAGAGCACTAAAACAGTGAAAATAAATGCTAAAAGAACCTTCAAGAGCGCTAAAATAGTGAAAATAAGTGCTAAAATGACAAAAAAATTTAAAAAATGTGTTAGATTTGTAATTCCAGCCCTCCTTCTAGTGCCAAATATTGAACCCTAATCCAAATACCTGCAAAACACAACAAATGAATACATTAGGAGATCAAATGCAAGTAACAACAAGGATTCCCCATGAAATCCATTAACAAAACTCAAAATAGGAATGAAGAGAATAAAATAATGAAAGAACAAGAAAGTAGATTAGATCCTATTGAAAGCAATGCAAACTCTTGATCTGATGGGGGAATTGGTGCCAATTTGATGTGAAAATTTGGCCCTTTCCCAACTCCAATGCTAGCTTTGATGATTTGATGAAGATTGTGATCCACTTTGATGAATATTGATGAATGCTCCAAGCTAAAATCTGCAAAAATCTAGCTATGATTCAATCAGATGGATGAAAATTGCTATGAATTTGAGTATAGTAAGTTTACTCAAATTGTGGATGGATAAAATGAAGGATGAGCTTTTCATTTATAGAAATTCAAGATGGATGAATGCCCAAATTTGAGCAATGTGGGACTAACATTCATCCAATGGCATGATGCCACTTGTCAAGCACTGAATGGGTGGAGGATGTGCAAGATTTGGGGAATGTGCCAATAAATGCATGAATTTGAAATTCAAATTTGTTGAAATGACATGTAAGAGGGAAGGGAAAATGCAATAAATGCCACTTGGCTCAAGGCAAAGGACATGTAAGAGATTTAAAATGCCTTGTTGGATGTACATGTTGACTTGGAATTTTTGAATTCAAATTGAGAGAATATTCCAAAGATGCCTTGTGAGGAAAATAGGGATTTAATAAATGAATTAAATCTATTTTCATGTGAAACTTGCATTATCTAGAGGATGGACATGAGATGAGGTTAAATTAATCAAGGGTTAATTAATTTAACAAGAGTTTTGATGATGTGACTTATTTGACTTAGATTTATGGATTTATTTAAATCAAATGAGAGGAATATGATAAGAAGCTAATTAAATAAGGATTTTGATTTATTTAATTAAAAGAGATGGTGTTAGATTAAATCAAATAAGGTTTTAATTTATTTAATTTAATTGATAGACTTTAGAGATTTAATCAAATAAATTGATTATTTAATTAAATAGGGATAATTAGATCAGATGGATTGATTTAATTATCAAAAGAGATTGACTCAATTAGATAAAATGATTTATTTAATTAAGAGACAAATATTGATAAATTTAATAAGATAGGAGGATTTGATTAAATGGTTAAACTAAGGGATGATTTAGGATGAAATGATGTTAGTAGTCAGGATCAGAGTGTGATATCAATCTGTATATTTTCGATGTCTACACTAAGATGTATATGCAAAAAATAATTTTTGAAACATGGGCACATCTAACAACTAATAACCAATAAGGAAAAAAATGAA
This sequence comes from Sequoia sempervirens, assembly GCA_007258455.2. Taxonomy (NCBI): domain Eukaryota; kingdom Viridiplantae; phylum Streptophyta; class Pinopsida; order Cupressales; family Cupressaceae; genus Sequoia; species Sequoia sempervirens. Next base: position 7,910 of record VDFB02380054.1, on the reverse strand, counting down.
ATCATGCATAAAAAGAAAAGTACGACAACCATGACATTGTAAATGGTTTAGTTCAATGGAGCAACATATAGCACTGCCGTGTGTTGGGGATAAACAATGTGATGCAATCAAAAAAATGTTTGTCCTCTCAAAATCACATGACCATGGTGTTCGGCTGTTGTCCATAATCACATAAACCCACACTCATTTTCCTCCCAACCATATTGTCATCATGAAGCCTTGTGGGCTCTAGCCAAAACCCTAAGAAAAAAAAGTAGGTAAGGTCCATGCAGAATCTCATGGACTCTTATCATATACCACAAAATAGAAAACTTGGGAAAGGGAAAGAATTTTCAAACAAGTTGTGTAATATTGTAGTGTTTTATCATGGTAAATATTTAGCATAATATATACATATGCATCGTTTATATGAGCAATTGTAGTTAAATCTTGTTTCTTTCATCACAAAATATGGGCAAGGCTAGTAATTTTATCACCTTTGGTTTATTGTTTTAGTTATCTTTGTTCATCTTTGGCATTATACCCATTAACATAGGAGTGATTGCAAATTAACATAGGAGTAACTGCATATATATATACAGAGGGTTAGTATGAAAGCATAGGAATATTGGAGATAATCATTGTTATTCCATGGGGGTGGATGAAGTAAGTTTAAGTCTACTAGTATTAAAAAAAAACTATAATCGTAGGAAGAATATAGTAAAAATGGTCATTGAATTGAGAGGCCAATTGTTACATAGACTACCTATAGATACATAATGCAGATTTTGCTTTGCAGGACTACGGGAAAAACAATATCATAAAAGATATTGATAGAAAAAAAGCAATCTATGTAATAGTTGGCTTCTTGATTCAAAAATCAAGGTAGTAGATAAAATAGTTAAATTGTATAAGAACTATTAGGAAAATACTTTAATAATTAGAGATAAATGACAAATAATTGAAACCCACATGAAACATATTGATACAAGAAAAGGAACCCATGTAAGAGTTAGCTTGTCTAATAAAAAAAATTCTTACATGGGAAAACACTTGCCTTCAAGCTCTGCGTATTGAGGCAACCAGCTACACCACCACCAACATAGCCATGTAGGAAGCTTTGCAGATGTCATAAGTAGCCCTGACTAGTTTATTCTAGGGAGCTTAAAATAGATGAGGAGAAAATAACATTGTTGATGGGTGTTTTGCATAGTTTCTCAACATGGACAATGTGTAGATACACTACCTCTCTTGAAAGGAGACTACAACAACAAGTTGTTGAAAATCACCTTAAGGTATCTTGGGTGTCACGCCATGACTTTCATGGAATTCCTCAGTTGATGTTTGATGTGACTTTGTTGGTAATCATAGGGAAGACTTACGTATTTGGATGCAAGGTGGATCTTAAAATCTGAAGTTTCTGAAATGGGAGTTAAGGTACACTTTGTTGTAGGTTCGAACAACAATCTAAAAATTCAATGTTTTCCTTCAATTTCAGCCTTACAATGTGCACATTTGAACCTTAGCATAGGTTGTTCCTAAAAAAAAGAAGGAAAAGAGTAGGGAAGAGGGAAGGTTCCTAGATCTGCAACTAATTGTGAACAGTAATCATGGAGGTTCTGCTATGGACAACTTCCTTCAAACAAGATTCCACTTAACCAAGAAACCTAAAATATCATGAAATTTGTGCAATCTTCAAAGGTCTGCAAATATTTTACAATTCATCATCCACATACATGCATGAATGAAGATAAAATTTTAAAATCAACTTCAAGTTTCAGTCCAGACTAACTTTACAAGACCATTTACCAGAAACAAATAGCAAAAAGTATGGACTAGAAGGCATCACCACAACATAAATTTCTACAATCATAGACCAACATTACCAAAATCTATCTAAGCAATTTAAAGTTAACTAGGAAATTAGTGTAAATCTAAATAAAGCATCTAACAATGGGAGATTGAATCATGAAACATGTGAAGAACTTAGAAAAGGCACCAAGTTAATGTATTTTCATTAGAAATTTCTGCAGCATGTCTTTACAACAACTCAACTCTCTCTTGAAAATGAGAGGAGACCCCCATTTATAGTGCCCAAAAAAAAGAATGAATGGAAAATATTTTATCTCATTGTGTGGCCAAGATTCACTACAAACAAGGGTTCTACCTACCCCCCAATCTATTACAATTTAAAATACAACTTTTTCTTCATCCCTATTTTGTCCTCTAATGACAACACTGTAGCAGTTTTTCTTGTTGATGATTTCTCTTTTGTTGTAGCTATTCCTTTAGAAGCTCTTCACTAATAATAGGGTCTCCTTCCTACTTCTTCAAAGTTGCATACTCCATGAACTTCAAAATTATGGATTGGAGTTTGTTGACCTCTATGATCTCGAACCACAATACTTGATAACTCCACTCCTTGGAGTTGTCCTCAAGCCTTTTCCAGTCTTCATCATACTTGGCAATGTGGCCTCTGAAAATTTCTAACTGGGTGAAGGTGCAGGTTAAAAAACTCATGAAATCCGTGGTTATTTCCATTAAAATTTTGTCCTCCATCCTTTTCTGGAAGTGGGGCCTTATTTATCTAGGTCTATTTGTACGATGGGCATCTCATAGCTTGTCATTAGCTTTAAATATTAGAGACAATCTGCTCTAATCCCCTTGGCCCATTCAATGTCTGGGCCCACTTTACCAATAACCTACCCCAATCTTTCTTTTTCGTTCTCAAAGTCTTGCCTCCAAACATCCACGAGCTAATGATCGTCCCTCTTGACGGCGAATTCCTTTTCCTATGTGGCGCTTGGTAGCTTGAGGATAGCCTCGATCTTTGGATAGATGGATTCATACATCACAAGGAAGTCAATGGAGAGTTTATTTGTGCTTTCCAGAGAGTGTTGTAAGTTCAGGAACTTGTCGGTTGTTCGAACAACCCACCTGATACCCATATTTTCAACATATAGAACCTGTCGGAACCAGATTTATGTAGTTTTATCTAGGTTCTTTCTCTTTTCTAGCTTGTCGATTTATTCCTTCAACAATAGTTGGGGTGGAGTCGCAGATATGGTGGGAATTTCTTTGATTGAGGACCATTGTAGAATGTATGCCATTAGGTCAGATACCTGTGCTTTTAGCTCCTCCTTTTAAAATTTATCTTTTTGTATCAAATTCACTACTAAGGAAACATAATCTTCAAGATTCTCCACCTTCTTCTCTCTAGTAGTTGTTCACAAGTCAATGGTGGCAATGTTATAGCTCACCCCTTCTTTCCCCACCACTGGTGTTGCTACTTGCACAGTTTGGGATCTAGAATAGTCCATCGTTACCTTGGATCTGATTTTGGGCTTCTTCTCTTTCTTGGTGGTGATCTGTGCTCGGGCTAAGATAGCCTCCAATATTTCTCTTGGATCCTTTGGGGTAGGGGTTTTCCTTTCAAGTTTTCTCTCCAACCATTCGGGCATAGCAAATTTTCCCTTGGGCGATTCATGATCACCGTTGCCCTCCTTCATTTGGATCTCTATTTCTTTACCTGTGGGAGCCCTTTCTTCCATTTTAGTGTTGTCTCCTTCTTCCTCATCAGAGTCTTGAACGAACACAAGATGCTTGATGGGAAACTTAGTAGGCAATTTCTCCTGAGGACCTTCTTCTTTCCCAACCTCCTTTCCTTCCCTCTATTCATCTTGTTCATCCTTATGCTCATGTTGTTCAGGCTATTCAATTTCAAGACTTTTGTCAGCTTGAATCTCACCCTCAGGTTTGTCTTCTTCTACACTTTCTTCTTCTCTATAAGGAGGTGATACATTCTCCTGCTATTCCCCTATAGGGAGTTCTACATTTTCTGCTACCTTGACATCCTCTTGTCTTTCTTCTCTAGGAGGTGACCTTTCTTTCTCTTCTTCATCATCCCTCACTTTTCAAGCCATTTCCTCCTCGAAATCATCATCGAAGGTTTGAACAATAGTTTTACCACCTGCACCGTCCTCTTCATCTCCACTTCCAGGAGACCATGTTTCTTCCTCTTCACGTACCACCTTCTCAATTTTTTGGTGTTCATATTCTAGGTGTTTGTGGTACTCATAAGCTTCTTCCTCTGCTACTTTTGAAGCTTCCATCTCCCACTTCACCCATTCCTCGAAGAGTAGCATTGTGGCCTCCATTGCTAGTGGTCCCATTGGAGGTTGCAAGGGTGAAGTGCTGGAGAGGACCTATGCTAGGACAACTTGGATGGTGGGATCAACCATTATTATGGGCCCAACTGGTGGAGAGGAAGTGAGATGGACCGAGATATCCACTATAGGTGGGGATGTGGCAACCATGGCTTCAGAAATAGATGAAAGGGTGGCAGAAACAGGGAGATTTGGAGGAGGTTTTAGTTGATCTATTTTCCCTTCCTCACCCTCTTGAAGGGGATCCTCTTGAATTGCAGGATTCCCTGCGATGCTTCCTGTCTGTTTGGGATTCTTAGAGGGTAAACCTACTGAATATTTTCTACAAGAAACCTTTGGATTTAGTGACTGCTTTGCTTCAATCCCTTTACTCTTCTTTGATATTGTTAGAAGAGGAGATTTGGATGTCCCTCCTATTGAAGTTGTGGCAGAAACATACTTCGTAGCACTAGGATCACTCTTAAGTCCCTCATATGTTAGGACAACCCCCTATTGCTTTAATTGGTGATCTGGAGGATCTTCGTCAAAAATTGAAGTTTCTCTTTTTTCTTCAAAATTGGCATCATCATAAAGAGGGCAGAATTTTGACTCCAATGCAACTCGAATGGAGTCAAACAGAGCTATGAAGCCCAAGATATGCTCAGTCAAACCTTTGTCAAACTTGGAGCCAGGTTAGAGAAAAAAAGTGCCAAAAATTGATGTCATCAAAAGTGGTTGAATTCAGTGTTGATATGAAGATCTCGTCACAAGCTCTCCGATGACATTCGTTTCATGGAAAATGGAGTTCGTTTGCACAAGATAGGTGCAGTCAAAGTTGGGTTGACTTTGGTGACGTCAGCATGAGACAGTTAGCATGTACAATGCACAGTCAGCAATCGGCCGATTACAAGTTGACATGTGTCAGCATGAAACAAATAAAAAAACCATGTGGCATATCGTTGGGTTCCACATGGCAGGACACGTCATCATCATCATCCAATGAAGACCTACCATGTGGCACCCTCGTAGTGCAACACTTGGCTCCATTGTCACCCATCCTCCAGTGTTGGTTGAAAGTGTTTGTTAATAAAAGTCTAAATGGCCACTGCGGGACTCAAACCGCCAACCCCATGCTTACCAGCCGACATTCCAACTATTACGCCACACACAACACACTTGGCATATCATGGTGAGCGCTTTCTTTTGTTATATTACAGTTTAAAATTGGTTTTTAAAATTAACGGCCCGGGGGTCAACCATCCGACCTCACCGGCATGTAGAATACTTATTTCCAACACACCACCGAAATCCCTCTAAAATGTATGTGGCATGGGCTTCATTTGTGGAATATTTCTAACCTGAATGCCTTAAAATAAACAAGTTACCTTTAATCTCAATAACAATATTCCTTTTTAAAGGATATAATGTAACCCCCTAAGCTGTAATAAGCCCGAACATGAACAACTATAAGGGATGAAAATAATTATATGGGATTTAATATAGATTTAATGTAATTAAGGGGATATTTTATGTAAAATTTGAGAGATAAGGTGGATTTTGTAAATCAGTTGGTTATTAGCCCAATTGAGTCTTTTTTTGTATAAAAAGGAGGGGTTAGAGGCTTTTGGGGGACATTATTTAGAATCCAGACATACATGATTTTAGGTGTTGAAGACTTGAGATTATTTTCGGAGAGACGAATTGTTGATCCTGTACGTTGGGAGAATGCTAGAATTCCATTGTGCTTGAAGGGAAAAGCTTGTAAATAGATGTAATGCCAAATTTCTAAAGATATCAATTGGATTAGTCTTCTCTTTGGAGAGGGTCCTAGAGACGTAGTCATTCTTATGATGAACTCCGTTATCAAGCTATTTTTGTTCTCTCTTGCTTATGTCTCATTTTGAATTTTGTATTTCTTTTCAATTCCATTAGTTTAATTATGTTGTGGTGTTGATTTCATTTTAGTAATTTGGAATTTTAAATTATAATCATTAAGCATTCTTTAAGCAATTGTCTTAGATCCTAAATTGGATCAATTGGGTTGCTTTTCCATCAACCCATTCTTTGGTATGAGCCTGAATTTGTTTGGTTATAATATCAAGTTCATTGACCTCCTACTCATCCCAATATATTGTTGGCAGCGACAAGTTAGCGACTGTGTTATACTTGGGGTCCATGATGGTGCTTTCATCCTATTCAACTTGATTAGGTACAAGAAACAATTGTACTCTTTTGACGAAGTACGCAGTCATTTGCATGTAGTACCTTTCACGCACCTCCTTGTCATCCTGGAAATACACCCAGAAATATTTGATGTGATGTACATGGGAATACCCTAGTCCTAATGGTTTCCTTACATTCCCATATGGGTCCATCTAGGGGCACGTAGTGTGTAAGCGAAAATGATACTCTGCCAATTCTTTCTTGAAATTCCCAACACACTGGGAGGTTTGCTATTTGTACATCCCATGGCCAAAAGCTAAGGGATAAGGGATCCCCACCAAGTGTCTGCTACTGAGGTATAAATGCACATGTTGTAGCTACTGGGAGAGCTTTAATAGTATTATCCTGTCATTGGGGTACTAGGGTAGCTTGTTTGGCCTTCGTGGAAACCTTTGGGAATGAAGTTGGCATGTGAACTTGGGGTACTGAATGAATAGGAAGGAGTATTGCTTCAAGAATACCTGAGCACTGTGAGAGACCCTCCTTTCAAAATCCCCTCCAAGCAATTTGATGATGTGACTGACGAAGACGTCGTTCACTGTGCAATACTCATTAAAATTCCTGAACTGGAGTTGGGGATATCTGTCATAAACCTTCAACACACTCCACCCTATTCCCTCATCGGTTCCACAAGAATCCACCATACCACCTTCACCTGTAGCCGCTAATAAACAAGATAGAGGTCATATAGAACTTGGAGGTCTCTCTTTACATTCATGAATTTCTCTAATGAAGTGTTCACTTATTATCCTCCGCCAAGAAATGATGTTTTGTAGGACATCTTGTTCCTGCAACAGAGATCCTCAGTTTATGAATACACCATCCATTCCCTAAAATATGCAGGAGTGGGGAATCCCATTACTCTACTTAGCATGGTGACCAAATCATGGTAGTCTTCGTGAAAGTTGGTGCAGAAGAGTTCTTGAGGAACCTTACCAACACTGCCCCTTTTTTCTTTGAGCCAGTACTGGTTTATCAACTTCTTGTAGCCCATCAGGTCCTCGTCTAACATTGCTTTACACTTCGGTATGGTGGGAATCTCCATCTCCCGAAAGGTGGGGATGTGAAAAGTCTTTGTAATCACCTCACCTGACATGTCAGCAGTGATGTTTCCATCTCTATCAACAATTATTTGTTTTTGTGGCAGATATGCTTGTTGTCAAGCCATGACCAATTTAGAGGCTATGAGGGACAGAGGGAAGCCTGGAGCTTTAGCAATTCCACTTTTCCTGATCAGTCTGGCATTTTCGGTCTTAGGGTGGACTCTGACCCTTTGCTTGAACTCGACAAAATTGACGTGGCCAATATTGGTATATGTAATTTCTTTCCAGTCTGTGATAATCTTTGAATGCAAAATTTCTCCCTAGAACTGGTACTTCATTTGGTCTTTATACTCCTTTCCATGAGGAGACTTCCCTTCCTTTTTCCCTTTTTTTTCTTTAGTTGCCCCGAGGGTCCTCCACTTGATTCCATATATCCTGCAAGTGAGGGAATAATGAGCACAACTGACCATGAAAGCATGAACATTAGTTAAAATCTCGTGGATGAAATCCAATTAGACAA
>VDFB02380052.1:142015-169903 GCA_007258455.2 Sequoia sempervirens | reverse complement strand
CTAAGCACTGTCATGACCTGACATCCGAGAGACCTTGGGATAGTGTTCTGCAATCTGATTGTGGAAGATTGTCTTTCAAGAGAGGTAGTGCACCTACGGACTACCTGTGTTGAAAAGTACATAAAAAACACATCAACAGAACTGGCGCTAGAAGGAGAGCATGACATGTTGAGGCTACGAAGCTAAAAGATGGAAATCGAAAGGAGCACTTGCAAAGAAGAAATCTGAGATAGGAGATCTCTTTAATTCAAAAATCAGAAAATTTTGAAGGCAAAAGAAGCTGAGTCGAAATGGAGCAGCATTTGCAAATCAACATCACTTAGCTACATGCAAATTTGAACAAGAGACTGAAGAAGCCATTGGAGCAATTCGCGTTGGCGGATAGATGTCGGATCCATTGCACTTGCAGGCATAGTGAATTGGGATGTCTAACATTCTTGGACAGAATTGAGAAAGTCTTGCAAGGAGAAATTACCTTTTGGAAAATATTCCAGCCCTTGGCCCCCACAGACCCAGAGGAAGAATTGACAACCATGGCAGCCAAGGAATTCAAGAAGTTGATCGAGGAAAATTTGAGCAGCAAGGATGGACCAAGATTGGAGGAAATATTAATGTCTTGTTGGTGCAGATTTCGCAATGCACCCCACTCCGAATTCACTTGCTCATCATGCACAAAAATCATCGCTCAAGCTAGGGGTTGTTTGAACAAGTTGGAGCAGCCAACTCTCAATGAGGAGAAGTTATCCAATGAGGCAGAAGAGTTGTCAACATCCAGAGGACAGCAAAATAAAAATGAACCAAGAAATTTGACACAAGTTGGTGTTGGGACAGCAGACATGGAAAATGAAAACCAAGAGGGAGGAGTTGAAAGTCTTAGGACAGCAACGTGCATTGATGAAAATATGATTATAACTAGTTTAGAAGACTTTCCCTCCATTGAAGAAGATCAGTCCTCCATTCAAGAAGAGGGATTGGTGGTCGGAGATGAATCAAAAGAGTTTGCAGTAGTGTATGCTGGGGCAGTAAATGAAAATGCTAAAATCAAGAAGAAGAGGAGGCTGAAAGCCTTGGGGCAGCAGAAGGAGATGGTAAAAGCATAAGAAAAATTAGGTCAGAAGACCTCTCCATCTACAATGACAACGATCGAGAATCCAAAAATGCAGATTTGGAGGAGTGGGAGCAACCACTTGCCACAGCTGTCTACTATTCACCTTCCTTCCCAAATGATGATGAGGACTCAATGGCAGAAATATATGGCCAGCTCATCTCGAGACTAGCGAGGGATTGGACTGAGCTAAAATACCAAGTGGATTTGGAGATATTGCTGCTCCCAAATTGGTGTCGACTCCATGATTCATCACACTCAGAGGTCACATGTAAGCTATGCAAAGAGGCCATCAAACAAGTTAGAGGACAAGTGGGGCAGCCAAGTACCCGATCTCCTCTACTTGCTGCCCATATTGAAGTAGAAGACCAAGAGCCAGAGCCAAGTGACAATGCGGCTAAAGGTGGACCTCAAGAGGATGTTGGGGCAGCAATAGAAGAAGGACAGAAATACAGTCTCGAACTTTTGAGCGATGAAGTAGATCAAGTGAGAATGTTGTCCACTAGTCATCAAGAAGTTCTTCCTCTTGAAGAGCAGTTATGTGCCATGGACGGTGGGCTTTTTGTCGAGTCTTTGGAGGGAAATTGTGCAGTAGACTTTGGTCCCCTTGATGAGGTTCCATCAATTGATGGCTTCTTTCCATTGGGAGTTGCACTACGGAGGTATGCTCATGTCGAGGAAGAGCACATCTCAGAAGACGGTAGTGATGAATACATACTCCCTGAGCCCTTGAACAATGATGCACTAGAGTTTCCAGATTGGGAGAGGAGCTCTTTCTCCATTTATAGTGATAGTGACCAAGAGGAAACAAGTGGGCGCCATGAGGAGATATATGAACAACAAAAGGAAGAAGATAAAGGTGGAGGTATTTCGATGGCTGCCAACAAATACGACGAGCTTGGTCAACTGCGGGCTGCAACTGAGGGTCCTTCCGCCTCAATCCTTACAGATTTTCCTTCACAACCAAAGAGCTGCAATGAGATAGATTCATGCATGTCATCATCCCATGACATTGAACGTCATAAAAAGGAGGTTGATACTTGGGGAAGGAGACAAGACAACATGCTGCCCCTTGAGGACAGCAACCAAGTGGATCCCAAGTTTGCAGATGATCAATGTGGAGAAGTATTTCTTTTTGAAGAATTGCCAATTGGGGTTGTAGGTCCCATTGGTGGATTGGAAGAGCTGCTTGCTACCCCGTCCTCCCAGCCTTATGCCAGCTTAATGTCTGAAGTGCTACACCCTCCACCACGCCCACTCGAGGCTACCGATGCAACGATCAAGGATGTTATGCTCACTCTCGACTGTCCAACGCTGCCACCTCCGTGTGATGATATCCAGGTTTTATCCTTCCTTGCCCCTATCATTTCTCATAATTGCACTTATTATTTTGATTATGGGAACGAGGGAAAATGAACATGTTTATGGATTAACCATGGGTTCAACGAGCCGCCTCAATTGCTGATTTTTCATGATGACGTGGTGGAACTTGAGTACTGCAATGGTGAATTTATTTTTTTAGAATATAAAGAAAATTTGCATGGTTAAGAACGATAACAATTGCCTGTTTTCTCGTGCATGCATTACGAAATCCAATGAGTGTTAATGTCAACTCGCCTTGCCTGAACATAATGTTTTGTAAATATATTTGTACATAGCTCATTTTTTAGTAGTATAGGTTTCCTGTAAATACTCTGCTTTCCTGCTTTCCTTAGGTTAGTTGGCTTTTGTAGGTTGTTTGCTTTTTGTTTGCTTTTGCTTTGTTGCTGCTTTGTTCGGGGTCCCTTTGCTTTTAGCTAGGCACATCTGTGCGCACAACAACCATACTTATCGCCTGGGGTTGTTCTATGTATTTCTTTGTCAAATTCTAATCAAGTCTTCAGAGTGGATGGTGAAGGTCTTCTGTTAGTGTCAAGCGATCTGAGTGTTTAATTCAAAGAGGATAAGTTGTTTGTTTAGTCTGACTTTGATGTATTCTGAAATCTTATAGCTCTTACACATCTTAAGAATTCGACGGTCACTATAGGGCCTTTTGTGAAGTCTAGTTAAGTGAAAAAACTAAAATTCTGCTCCAGCGCCACTGTGATTCTCAGCCCTACGCACGAGCTTCAATGCTTGCGGGTTGAAATAGAAGAGCTGAAAAGAGAAAAGAAAGAAATAAAGAAAACATTGAAAATTAAAAGAAAAGAAAATTCAACTTTTCAGGGGTATTCGAGCAACTCTATCGGGGCTATGGATGCCCGGCTGGCAGTAGAGCAATGTTCGGGAGAATCACAGTGATAACCTCGTCGGGGTTATGGACGCCTGACTGGCAGTGAGGCAATGTCCCGGATGCTTTTGGAGTTAGAATAAACTACATAGCTTAACTTGACGGAGCTTGGGTTCCTGTAGCAACTAAAGAATGAGAATTAATGCAATTGCACACACTTGGATTTTTAGCATACTGAAGGTTGGGTTGGCTAATGGTTTTGATCCTTTGATTGGGCGTCTAGTTTGTTTGCCCTAGCATGAAGGTCGGAACCAGAGATTCTGGGTTCGTGATTCCGGTTTGTCATCAAAATGCTCTGGAGCATTTCCCCAGTGAGTCGCCATTTGTTGTGCATGTTTTGCACACACGCCCCACCGTAGGCAGGGACCCCCTTTTTTTTGCTCCTAACAGGCTGCTTTGCCCCTGTCTTGTTTTGTGTGCCCCATTTCCAATCCCAAATTGGTCATGTGCCTTCAAAACGATCGAATTCCCCTACCCAAATTCACCTACTTGGGGTATTCAAATTTGCGAAGAAATAAAGTCACCCATACCCTTTCTGCCTTTTGTCTTGCTTTGGTTGTTTCGGAAACGTCCGTGGACCCCTGTCGGTCCAGTTTCCACATTTTTGGTTTTTGGGACAACTTTTTGGTAGATTTAGGGTGTGTTTGGGGTGTTTCTATGAATTGCCAAGGTTGCATCAATGTTTCATTATGTTTCGGTGGTTCCGGAGCTTCATCCATTTTTTGCTATTTTGGAAACATCCATGGACCCCTGTTGGTCCGATTTCCACATTATTGATTTTGAGGCTAACTTTTTGGTGGATCTGAGATGTGTTTGTGGTCCCTAAATGAACTGCCAAGGTTGCGTCAACGTTCGGTTAAGTTTCAGTGGTTCCGGAGCTTTGTCCCTCTTTGGCTGTTTTGGAAACATCCACAGACCCCCGTCACTCCCGTTTCCTCAATTTTGACTTTGGGAGCAATCTTTTTGTATCTGGGATGTGTTTGATGTACGTAAATGAACTGCCAAGGTTTCGTCAAAGTTCGGTTAAGTTTCGATGGTTTTAGAACTTTCCCTTCGGAGTTCCCTTCCTCCTTGGTTGTTTGGAAACATCCGTGGACCTCCATTGCTCCCATTTCCTCATTTTTGACTTTGGGGTCACTCTTTTTTGGATCTGGAATGTGTTTGATGTGCGTAAATGAACTGCCAAGGTTTCGTTGAAGTTCGGTTAAGTTTCGGTGGTTTCGGAGCTTCGTCCCCCTTTTGCTGTTTGGAACATCCGTTGGCTCAGGGCGACCCGGCCTCCGGAGCCCGGCCCCTCCGTGGCTATTTCCGGACTTCTGCCCCTTCGTGGCTGTTTCCGGACTTCCGCCCCTCTGTGGCCGTTTCCAGGGTTCCACCTCTCCATCGCCGTTTTGGAACTTCCAACGGCTGCCTTCCTCCCGACCTCTGGAGCCTGGCCCCTCCGTGGCCGTTTCCGGGGTTTTGCCTCTCCATGGCTGTTTTGGAACTTCCAATGGCCGCCTCCTTCCCGGCCTCCGGAGCCCGGCCCCTCCATGGCTGTTTCTGGGGTTCCGCCTCTCTGTCGCCGTTTTGGAACTTCCAACAGCCGCCTCCTTCCCGGCCTCTAGAGCCCGACCCCTCCATGGCCGTTTCCGGGGTTCCGCCTCTCCGTCGCCATTTTGGAACTTCTGACGGCTGCCTTCCTCCCAGCCTTCGGATCCCGGCCCCTCCGTGGCCGTTTCTGGGGTTCCGCCTCTCCGTCGCCATTTTGGAACTTCCAACGGCCGCTTCCTTCCTGGCCTCCGGAGCCCGACTCCTCCGTGGCCGTTTCTGGGGTTCCGCCTCTCCGTCGCCATTTTGGAACTTCCAACAGCTGCATTCCTCCCGACCTCCAGAGCCCGGCCCCTCCGTGGCTGTTTTCGGGGTTCCGCCTCTCCGTCGCCGTTTTGGAACTTCCAACGGTCGCCTCCTTCCCGGCCTCCGGAGCCTGGCCCCTCCGTGGCCGTTTCCGGGGTTCCGCCTCTCCGTCGCCATTTTGGAACTTCCGATGGCTGCCTTCCTTCTGCCCTCCGGAACCCGGCTCCTTTGTGGTCGTTTCCGGGGCTTCGTCCCTCCTTGGCTGTTTTGAACATCCGGGAGCCCACCTCCTTCCCGGCTGTTTTGAACATCCAGGAGCCTGCCTTCTTCCCGGCTGTTTTGGCTTCTGTCTGCTGTCTGCCTTCTAGCTTTCTTCCGCCGTCTTTCCGCCCTCTAGCACTCGCCCCTTGAAGCACGCATTAATGTTTATGGTCCAAATGAGCTCCAAATATGAATATCAAAATATTTTGATGATGCATGGATAGATCTAACAGGGAATTTGTAGGTTTGACTGACATTTTCCTTAACTCATGTATAAATGCACTTACGACACTTCATGTTTGCAGGAGTCAAGAAGCCTTCCGTAGGTCTATCGAAGAGGCCCATTGAGGGAGTTGTCCTACCTTTTTCCAGATGGTGATGATTTCTAAGGAGCTTTCCACCCGAATCAGGGGTCGCCAATCCATTGATGCCGATCATCGACGAACTTGTTTGATCAAAGGAAGAACACTGCAAGTACATCAAGCAAAAGACAACTTTTAGGTAGTTTCAGCTACAGTGAAAAGGGAAATCAGCTAAATGACGAAATTGCTATAGTAACTGGCACTAGATGACAAAATAGGGAAAATACAAGAAATGTATTTTAAATTGTTGGATATTGTGGGGTAGGTGAAACCCTAATGTAATTGAATCTAAGCCACTCAATGCAAATTGATCCTAGCCATTCATTTGGGCTTTGGAAAACTATAAATAGGGGCTTGCCCCTCATTTGTAAGTGTTGAAGAATTGATGTAAGAGGCATTTGCAGCAATAGAAGACAACATTGCATGATTTTATGGATGTTCTCTTTGATTTTACTCATCTTGCATGCATGGTTCTTCCTTCCATGTCAGTTTTAATGTTAGTTTCTTGAATGGAGGTGATAATGGAAATTGCTGTTTTGGTATTTGATGAGCTTTCAGCCCATACTTTTAGCACTTGTTGATGATAAGCTGCTGTGCAAAGTTAGCCTGGGCTTCTTTATTCCAATGCTGCAACTTAGTTCAATTGCATGTTCATGATGTGTATGTGCAATTTGAAAATCTGTAGTCCTTAGAAGATTGCACTGGTTTTGTGCAACTGTAGGTTTCTCTTGGCCAAGCAAAACCTAGTTTAGGAAGCCTGTCTACTTTAGCAGCCACCATTGTTACTGTTCATTCGTAGCTTAGGATTAGAATAGCTTTCTTAACCCTTCTCTTTTTGCTATTTATTTTAATCCTTGGTTAGAGTAGGATCCAAAGCATCACCATGAAGCCAAATCAGATGAATTTGATGAGTTTCAACTTGCTATTTTGAGTCATTCACTTTCAGCACTTTGAAACTGCATTTGCAAACCCAACTTCCATGCTTTGTAACTCATCTGTAAGTCCGCCTTGTGATTCCAGCAAATCACATCAAACTACTGAGGTATCTAAGCACTGTCATGACCTGACATCCGAGAGACCTTGGGATAGTGTTCTGCAATCTGATTGTGGAAGATTGTCTTTCAAGAGAGGTAGTGCACCCATGCAATCGCCTGTGTTGAAAAGTGCATAAAAAACACATCAACAGGCTTGTCTCATGCCCTTCGCAGAAGAAGAGATGATTTTACATGTAACCAAGGAGAGAGTATAAAGGTATGTTAAGAATGAAGTCTTAACCTCTATACTTTAACTAAGATTAGACATGGCAAGTAACTTCTTGGAATCTGAGTTCCAATGCACCATTTTGATAAACTCGTTTGAATGGATCAGTTAGTCACTACAAATAAGGGTTTTAGTTCAGACTTTCCATTCATGGAGATTGACCCATACGACGAGAGTCCCCTTTTGGATCCATCTCGTCGGAATCAACCACGTGATATTGGCGTTTACTCCAATACCCACATTTATATCCCTGTTGGAAATACTCTTGGGTTTAGAGTGTTACCGGTTGAGTCGTTCCCTTGGGTGAGTACTTTTTCCCCATGGCAGGCCCTCTAAGATAAAAAAAAAGAGAGTAAAGACAATATCCGTAATTCGATCAATCTTTGTTGGCAACAAAGATAGAGAATGTACGCAATAATGTCTCCACCCACACTGGCACAAGATGTTCAATTTTAAACCCAAATCAAAGTGTGGAGGTGATCTTTTATGCAACTTAATGTCATCAAAAAGACTTTTGGTTCTCAAGATCACTGTGAAGCGAGAGAGAAGTGCATACGCATTTTTAGATGAGATTACTTGAATAAGAGATTATGAAACACAGAAAACACATGTTCATTTTAAGCCTTAAAGCAATGATTTGATTCGTTTTAAGCACCAAAGGAAAGATGAAGATTTGATTGTTCAATTTGTTGATCTCAAACAAAAATCTAGTCAATGTTGCCTAAAGTTCATTTTGACCTCTTTGCAATGAAATTTGAAAGCCTAGGAAATGTTCGTTTTAAAGCCTGAAAACAAGTGAGTTAGCCTAAAACAAAAAATTAAGGCATAAGGTGGAATCTCCAAGCATTAAAAAATGTTTTATCAACTCCAAATTTCAATGTTCAATTTCGCTCTACTCCAATCTAGCTTTCGTTTTCGCTTGATCTCAATGTTTGTTTTTGACATCAACCTACAAGCATTGCAAAGTTATTAGAAATGAGAAGTATGCACATATTGTAAAAAATAAAAATATGCATAAGGCACGTTAACTATTTAAAGCAAATAAATTGGTCAAGGCCCACGAAGTTGACCCAAAAATACCAAAATAATTTTCATTTGCATTTTCTTTTATGAAAGGACCATTGATTTCAAAGCTTCATATTTTCAATGCACCAAGCTATACATAGAAACCCTGAGCTTTGAATTAAAGAGACACATTAGCGGATATTGGCATCTATAATACATATTGCAATAGAAGTCAAACAATTTAAACATTCCCTTCAACCTACAAAATCAATAAGATTTTTGTAATGGTAAGTTCAAAAAAACAATTCCCATCCTTTCAACAGATTAGTTATAGGGGTAAACTTTGAGACACACTATATTGATGGTAGATCATGACTCCCCTTGATTTTAATCAATAATCACAAAAAGTTGCACATATAGATACTAACATTGATGGTGAATGAATTTGCAATAAGTATCAGAATATACTTGAATTCCATCTTTTGCTATGCATCTAGTTATAAAACAGAGGAATTTAGGCCAGCAAATTTAGAATAAATAATCAATGTCTTAATCATAATGTCAACACGTATACCCAAAAGAAATCATCTACAAACTTTCAACACTATTTTCAACTGCTACCAGCAAATATATCAATATCTTGGTGTCCCAGTAACTTTTCTGCTGCAAAACCTTAGATGTAATCTTAAAACGACTCAGCAAATGTCCCTCCACAAGGACCATTTCGTAATTCATCAAGACAGGGACATTCCAATGCTTCTAGGGTCATCATTTTTTGTGTATAATGGCGTACAATGAAAGCGGAGTAGATAGCTATGACAAACATCGCACCATGCATCATAAAGAATTTATGACGTGCTAGATACCCTATGCGATTAGAAGATTGGACAAAAGTGTCAATATCTGGGTGTCAACATCGCCACTATTAATGTGTTCCTTACGCTTCTATAGGAGTTTATCCTGATTCCCCAAGAAGTCACAAAGATCTAAAGACACACAATTTCCAACTATGGCTACTGTTGACTCTAATTCTAAATTTGGGGCTTGAGGATAGGGATTTCCATATCAGAAGTAGAACCAAATAAAGGCTTGTCAGAATTTGCATAAGGATCTGCATGAGGTAGGTCTATTGAAGAGGCATAAGATTTCTCAAGCACATGCATATTAAATGGCAGCCAACGATGATCTCTAAAGACTTTCAAGAAAATGCGTTTGGCAGGTGCTTTTTGAAATACTTCAAAAGTTTTTTTTAGAAAGGGTGCGAATCAAAGAAGAATGTGCAGGAATCTTTTGATAGAATGCCTAAAAGAGAGATGTGGTCTTATGGCCTATCAAATGCCATTGGCAGCTGTAAGGTGAAGCGCAGACAAGGCATGTGAACTATTTGACAGAAGGCTTCAAAGAACTGCAGTCTTTATTGAATGCACAGGATATGCTTAGCATGGAAACGTCCAAACCTACAAAGACTACGTCTGCCTCATAGACTGGAAGAACCACTTGGGATTTTATATGTGATTATGCAACACACAAGTAATGCACAACCTGCAACTATGTTGTCTACAGTGTAATCGTGATCATTTGAAAGCAATTACACGAGCGGTTAAAATATGTTACCTATGAGCGCAATAGGGGGAAGGTATTCTTTGAACGCACCTGATTTTGCTTCTTTTTTTTACTTTAGTGAGGGGATAGATTGAGATGCCTATCAATGGAATGAAATTCTTGGTGATTACCTCTACATTGATGGCCTACAGCACTAGCGGCGGTGGATATCAAACTCTTATTGAATGTGGTGTTGCAAAGGTTCCACGAAGGCCAATTTGTGCAGGATTTTTCCCAAAAGATTCCACCTCTTTTCCCACGTCATAAACCTGAAATCACTCATACTGATAATTTTCTTACCATAATTATCAATGGCATTACAACAGTACTTATATCAGAATTATTTTAAAATGAGGAAAGACATACTCAAACTTGAGAAGACATTTTTAAAATGCTCAATTACTTGAAGAATGATCACCTACTAATGCTAAGAAAACCTTAAAGGAAATAACTCTAGAACTTGGTTCCGCGGTTATTAAAAACTGTGCATAAAGACTAAAACCCCACCAGACCATTAATACTATAGTATTGATTAAGCTTATAAATGAAACAACAAATAGATGGCATTAATATGCACTAAGCACATTAGATATCAGAGCGTTTTAAATCTGTACCTAACACACTGATGAATTTATCTATCATCCATATGACATAACATAGATTGATAATGAACTAAAGCCATGCAGATTAATGCATTTTCAAAATATGATCATTTGTTATTTCATAAAAAGCCATAAAATTAATATAACAAGAACTTTTTAAACACTCAAATCATTTATTACATAGACTATTGAACGCCTTCTCTCATGACTGTGATAAACAAAGTCTTAACACATTAAAAATGCCTCCTTCTAGTGCCATAATGTGGATGCTAAATCTGCATTTTGGCTCAAAAACAAACAAACATGAGTATTGTTAGTTAAATCAAGAAAAGTAGATATAGCATCCCTATGAAATAATTGCTCATGTTATCTATGCAAATAAATTAAGTTATCAAAATAAGCTAAATGAAAGCATAAGAAAATAAGAGTCAAATTCTATCCCATAGCAGATTGGTGCTTCTATGGAAAGAAGCCCTTTCCCAATCCTTTGTTAAGCTCAATGATGAAATTGATACGAAGGTGTTATGCAGATGGAAAAAATTAGCTCTCAATTGAAGAGTGTAACTTTGCATGAGGATTGTGGATTTGTAGAGATGAAATGCTAAAATTTTGAAGTTGTGGAGGATTAAATCAATGGAGATGATCTCTATTTAAAGATTCTCAAGTTGAAAGAATGCTTATGAGAGAGCAATGTGGGATCAAAAACAAGCCAATGAGAAGAGGCCACTTGTCAACTTGTGATAGGTTGGAGGATGAGCACATTTTGGTCAATGTGCCAAAGAGAGGGAGAGTCAAAGTTGAATTTGAGAGTTAAATGTTGAGTTTGAATTGTGCAAGGAACATAAGAGCTCATAAATGCTTTGTTGGATGTACATGTCCACTTGTTTTGAATTCAAATTTGAGGGAATATTCCTCAAAGATGCCATGTTGATGGAAAATGTTGATTTATAAATGAATTAAAATGATTTTATTGGTGCAAGTGGGAAAAGCTAGAGGATGTGATGGGTGGTTAGATTAGGCTAATCAGATTAGATTAGCTTAGGTGATGATTAGTTGATTTTGACCCATTTGACTTGAATATTTGGATTTATTTAAATCAAGAGGGAGAAATATGCATTTGGATTTCAATTAAATAAAGTTTGGTTTATTTAATTAAAAGGTTGATGTTTGATTTATTTAATTTAAATGAACAACCTTATGAATGAATTTAATGAGTTTAATTTACCTAATGAATGGATGAAGGTGAACTTGATTAATTTAATGAGCGGATGAATGTTAACCTAGTTTACTTGATGAATGGACCCAATTAAATGCATGATGCTAATTTTTCATGTCTATAGGTCCAATTCCCCAATATCAAAGGATTGTCCATTCTTACTTCCAAGCATCCCAGGCTTTATTCCCTCGAATTTACCTCTTGGAGAATGCTAGTAGTATCTTTGTGGAAATCATAGACCAGAAGCTTGTGCTCATTTTATGTTCATTGTAGGCATTGGTTATGGCAGTATTATCTTGAGGTTTTGAACAATCCTTCAATCGATGACTATAAGAACCATAGTTAAAGCATCTAGAAGCTTTTGGTGGAAGTTCCTCACTGCTTCTAGATTTGTAATCCTATTTTGAACCATCAAGGGTAGTGTGCATGCACAATCATAATATGGAACACCAACTTCCTTTTCTTGAGACATTTGATCCTTTGTACTTGCTCCCATTTAGTTAAAATGATGCTCATCAATAATATTGGGGCCTATTCCCCTGGGTAACTACTTTTAACAATGTTCCTCTACAAGATTAAACAGTGTTGTGACTTTATCCCATGGGAACTCAAGTAAGACACTACCTTCTGTTAGTCTATTGAAGAATCCCATATCTTTAAAGCATACAAAAAAACTACAAAATTGGTACTAGGGCTTTTTATTTATAAGTTCAATCCAAATGCCATTTCGTGATGCCATCATAAAAGTTTGTTGAACCAACTCTAGTTCATTTTGCTCAAATTGAAGAACCCCCATGTTGTTTAGCAATTCAATGGGTACTTCTTCAAAATGTGGACAACGCTCATGTGAGGTAGTAATATTCATATTCAAATGCATAAATCATGAGGCAAGGAAATTTGGGAATACTTGAAATAGATTTGAAGAGTGATAGTGAAAGAGAAGTGAATTTAAAGCTTTAGAGTAGGATACTAACAAGTCTTGATAATCAGGATGGGACTAAAGAGTAGTCATTTAACAATGGAAGATCACATAGGAAAGAGTGACATTTTGGATCATGTAGTGAATGGAGATCAAAAGTATTTAGTTATGTCTGATGGGAAATAGTGAAGAATCTATAGGCATTCAGCTAAGTGGATAGCAACCAATGAGATTGCATAATGAAATCACAGTCAAAGATAAACCATGGTGATACCCCTATGTTTTTGAGGATAAAAATCAATGCATTGAAAAATGGGTACTCTTTTGAATTTGTTTTCTGATATTTTGCACTGTGATGAAATGAGTCAAGTATCCTCCAAAACGGTGTTATAAAACTAATCAAATGATCTCCAAAAGCCATGAAATTTTAGCAGTATGCTAATTGATGGTAAGGGAGTGTGGATGCAGGATAGATTAACATGGAGTTATTAGAATTGCAAACTGTAAATGTCCAAAGTTGCTTACTCAACATTTTCTAAAAAATTACCACTGTCAAATTTAGCTGAAACCGACCACTTTACCTTCCTTGAAGAAATATTAAACTCTTCCTATGAAGTTGTAACTTTAGAGATTAGTTTTTTTAGGCAAGATGAACATGTGTGCGAGAGGGTTTTTCACCAAGCATCTTTATACACAAAGTATGAAGCATCAAAGTTGACCTTTGTGAAAGTTTTCTGGAAATGCAGTCTTCAAACTGGACAAAATCCATTTGGATTTGATTTTGAAAATTTTCCAAATGATGTCCTAAGGCTCTAAAAATTAACATGGATGCACATTGAGATGGGGAGAATCTAGAGCACCAATTGATTTATCTTGACAATCTTCTAGTTGCTTAATATTATCCTTCAAAGTTGGTCACTTTAACAGATTTTATTGTGTGTAGACAACAAACCTTTGCAAAACCCTTCAACGTGGCCTTTTGAAACCTTCTCAAAACTGATCGTAAGTAGCTAGAATTTAGTAGAGACAGTCACAAAGGGTAGATGAATACACTTGCAAGGTGATTTTTCTTAAAACTGAATGAGCTTCCAATTATGATTTGTCAAAGTGGGCCATTTGAGCAAGTCTTCCAACTATTCTTCTGAGTGTTGAAATCTAATTTTTCATCATGGGAACCTAAAATTTTGCAAAAAATTTTAGGCTCCAAAACCACCAAACAAGGATTGCAATATGATACAAAAGATCAATACAATGCAATGCTATGCAATATTGTGCAATGCAATACTACATAATGCCAAACATGTTAGAGATTCCTTGCTTATAAAGGAAAGAATTAGAGATAGGAAAATACAAGATCATGACAAGTGTCTTAATCCTATCACATGAGACAACTAACTCATAACTACCTACGAAAGTGTAAAGTCTAGATAAGACAACTAATATCCTAAGTAAATCTAACATGTGAATTAAGTCCCCTAAGTCCCTAGTAAAGGAATAAACTAGGTACAAGACTTATTTACACCAACACCCCCCCTTACGTGCAACTTAGGGAGGACAAACTAATGCAAAAGATGCAATGATGGGTCCTGGCTACGAGGCAATGCTAGCTACCCATGTACAAAATAAAAAATCTCTCACAAACAGAGAAAAGGAGAAAAATCCAGTGGGAGAAAAATCCTCTCCAAAAGAGAGAAACACAAGAACATGATGAACATCATTGAAGCAGGAGAAGTTGCAAACAACTGTCGAAAGATGACTACTATGGTGCTATAACTAAAGAACCTCCTCTAGAAAAAGGATGACTACGATCAAGAAGACAACAATATGCATGAGTTCCCCCAATGACACTACTCAAACAATGATCAGATGGAAACAAAGGAAACAACATCTATCAATTGAAAATACAGATGGCACATGAATCTATATGAGTGACCCCAATGACACTACTCAACCAATGTAAGTTGAAAATACAGACCTACCAATAGTCTAAAAAACATTGATCAACTGAGGATGGAATGTTTCCTCCACAAACAAGAATGCAAGAGTGTCTATATGGTAAATGCCCCATCTCATCAAAATGCATGGGTAACCAACCGATGCATCCGCCTAATACATAGGAACAAATAATAGATACATAGTTCACTCCAAAGCAAAACCGAGGAAGCATTAGTACAAATAGTATAATAACACCCCATAATGCTGACTTGGGAGAGACATGATAGATCCACTAAAACTCTATTTTTCACCATGTAGTGCATGAAGGAGAAGAAACAACATTTGAAAGTGCACAAGAAAGTACCTGCAACTAAAAAAGGGTGTGCAAAAATAAGGCACACATGCATGAGGCTAGAATCACATGGAAAGTTCTGTATCAATGTGAATGTTTTCGATCACCCACTCAATGCCATACATTTTTTTGCTCTACTATTAGATATGCTAGCATTCTAGCACATCATCATTTTCACTTCATTTAGAATTAGTGGATTTCATTGTCATTTATTGGGGGCGAGGACCTTTATTAGGGGAGACAAAGCGACTTTCTTATTTTCCCCTTCAAAATGTTTCTTTTCAATCTTTCTGTTTGTGGGAAATAATATAAATTTCAAATTTCTATGTATTTTGACACCCTCACATTGCGTTATATTTTAATAAAAAGGAAAAGCAATAGTTAGTTGAGAGTAATTTATATTTTCAGAAACAACAACAAATGGGATGCCTACTAAGATTGCTTAGATATGTGTGCATTCGCATATGCCATCAAGAAAGGCTATGGGTATCTGAAATTCCCATGCATTAATAGTGACTATAAAAATTATACTAGAAATCACATCTTGGTGTGCAATGGGTAAGTTGAAGATGTGTGGAAAGTCAACTATCGAAGATTTTTTTTTTTGTGCATACATTTGTGTAGTACATGAGGTCAATTGATAGGTCAATTAATAAATAATGTTTTTGCAATGAAATTCTCAATGAAGAAGTAATAGCTTTAAATCAACTATGCATCCACTTCAAAGGATCCAAACACAACTAAAACAAAACCTCTAAATTAGGAAGATAATCAGGCTCCATTACAAATAGGCTCACACAATGTTTGAAATAGGGAGAGAGGGGATAGAGGGAGAGATGGGGATAGCAAGAGTGAGAGATAGAAGGGGGAAGAGCAAGAGAGAGAGGGGTAAGGAGATAGAGATAGGGGATAAAGATAAAGAGGAAGATAGAGATGGAGATGGTCATGTAGATATACAAGGACATGGAGAAAAGGAGATGGAGAGATAAAGAGAGAGGGGGGATGGATATATAGAGATGGAAGAGATAAATATATATAGAGGGAGAGATAGAAAGATAAAGATTGAGATAAGAAGTGATATAGAGAGAGAGAGGTAGAGAGAGGGAGAGAGGAAAATATAATTAGAGACATGGAGATAGAGGAGTAAAAATGATTAGATATAGAGGTCTAGGAAGAGGGAAAGGGAGAGAGATAGGAGATATAGAGAGAAAAAGATAATTAGATATAGAGGTCTAAGAAGAGGGAGAGAGAGAGAGAGATGGATGTATAGAGAGAGGGAGACATGTTTAGAGATTGAGGGGGAGAGAGCAAGATGGAGATGGAGAGATAGAGAGAGATGTAGATGGTGAGATAGAGTGATAGAGAGTGATAGAGTGATAGAGAGAGATAGAGATATAAGGAGATATCCTTGGACAATTGACACAAAATGACTAATCAAAAGTTTATTTCTCTCTCTCTCTCTCTCTCTCTCTTTCTCACTCTTTTTCCTAATTGACCTTGCACATCACTTTCAATGTATCCATTATAGAAAGAGGGAGTGATATGGAGATCTGGAGAGAGGAGGAGAGATAGGGATAAAAAGAGGGAGATATAGAGATAGAAAGAAGTAGAGATAGATAGATTTAACTTGGGAAAGATAGAGGGGGTGAGTTTGTGTGTGTGTGTGTGTGTGTGTGTGTGTGAGAGAGAGAGAGAGAGAGAGAGAGAGAGAGAGAGAGAGAGAGAGAGAGAGAGAGAGAGAGAGAGAGAGAGAGAGAGAGATCCAACTTGTCCTTTTAAAGATAATGTGCCTCTTTGCTAAATATTTTACTATTTTTTTTCTTTGGTGTGTTATTAAAATCCATAAAACATAGAGGGGGGAATCCACATAATTCACTTTTGGGAATCGAAGATCCATTTGGGTATCACATAGCATTATTATTCAAACATTAGATTATTCATTGTATCATCAACTTAGACCAACATATGCACTTAGAGATAAAAAAATAACATCTTTTCTGGTTCCTCTTTGTCTTTGATCCTTGTTTAAAATTGTTAAATCATAATCCAATGGTTTGACCACATGAGAAGACCATTTCCTAGCAAACTCTCAAATTTTTTATCAACACTCCTTATTTCTTAGATACAAGTTCCATGCAATGAGGTGAATACATTCTAGATATTTAGATGGACATAATTTATTTCCACACAATAGTTCATTTTCATAAATAGAGTTTATTTATGCAATTATGAAGATCAGTTCCACAAAAATAAATATGACCTAAAACAAGTATAGTTCAATAAATTATTCATTTGAGCTTCTTACTTTTAGATATGATTTCATATTTATAGTTTTTATCACAAATATATTATGCAACAAAAAAATCTTAAAATAACCTATGAAAC
The DNA here is from genome assembly GCA_007258455.2 of Sequoia sempervirens. Classification (NCBI taxonomy): domain Eukaryota; kingdom Viridiplantae; phylum Streptophyta; class Pinopsida; order Cupressales; family Cupressaceae; genus Sequoia; species Sequoia sempervirens. The sequence goes on along the minus strand of VDFB02380052.1, from coordinate 152,794 downwards.
TACTAACCCTTTTATTATTTAAAAAATACTTATATATTAACTATTAATTTTAACTAATTAATTTAAAATTAATAATTATATTAAATTTTATTTCAATAAAATTATTTTTCCTATTTCCTTTCATTTAAAACTTTTTCAAATATAAAAATAAAATAAAATTAAATAGTATTTACTTTTTAAAATAGTTAATGTAGGGGGCATTCATACCCATCACTGGAAAGGTAAGGCGAAAGGGCAAAGGCTATGCAGGTGACAATTTGCATCGGCGGGCATACCTGCCGTAGCAAAGCTCCTCTGCCTTCCTCGTCAGAAAAAAAATATTAAAATTAACGGAACGCACGGCAATGCACATGCACGAAAACCCTTCAAGTTTTTAAAAAATGCAACCCTTACGTTTTAAAAAAGTGCCGCTTAAATATATATTTTAAAAAATTAAAATCAGAAATAATTTTTAAGTAAATTTAAAGTAAAAACAAAGTAACTAAAATAAAATAATTAAAGTTAAAATAAATAAATAAATAATATAATTGATTATTATAATTTGTATATATATATTATTTACATTTATATTTATATAATTATAAAACATAATATACTATGTATTTTATTATATATTATGTATATTATTATAATAATGATACTATATAAAATAAAGAATATATAAATGAAGAATATTATTATATGTAAATTTTACAATAATACAATTTCTAAAATTTACATATAATAATATCCTTTTTTTAGTAAATTTAAAGTAAAAACAAAGTAATTAAAATAAAAATAAATAAATAAATAAATAACATAATTGATTATTAATATTTATTATTATAATTTATATATATATATAATATTTACATTTATATTTATATTTATATAGTTATTAAAAATGCAACCCTTGAATTTTAAAAACTTAATATCATAAATAATTTTGAGTAAATTTAAAGTAAAAACAAAGTAATTTTGTCAAGGTTAAGGTTCAATTAGAGTTAAGATTCATACCAAATAGAAAGTGAGTCATCTGCTACTTCGAGGTTCGGAGTTTACCTGTCAGTAGTAATATCAATCTCAGATACCATATCTCAACACTGCTCCAGCGAAACAAGGCAATAGTTAAAATTGGTTAACAATTAAAAAGTAGAAGGACAAAAACCATCTCACCATAATTTCCAGTGTAAAGAGTCCAGTTACAATAACACGACTTCTGAACTTAGTAACAATTTTATGTAGGACCAAAGTTGAGAGAACGAATCCAGAGAAAATCATTTCCATGTAAGGGGACAACAACCACAGATAATATAGAGAAACAAGGCATCTGAAGGGCAACACCTTGCTAAATTCATTGATGCAACTGCACCTCCAAGGCCCCAACCCAGCTTCACAGTAAATACCCAACTCATCAAAACATGGAGTATTAGAGCCACGCTTGCTGTGTAGGCAATGACCACTATATTAAATTTCAGTCCAAGAATATGTTCTTCTGTTACTTTCTGTTCAGCTATGGTCTGGATTACAATTAAAAAAAAACTTTATAAATTGTAGAAATATCTGTATCTATTACTCACCATTATAGAGAAGGGAGCAGCGTACATGATGACCGCGACAGCCACTCCGATGGTCCCAACAAACAATTTCCGTTGTGTACCAGGAAAACCCCAAACAGACACTGCAACAATTGCGGCAAATGAAGCCAGAACTCCAATGAACAGATTCAAAGTTTTCACCTGTCATATCCAAACAAAACACAAACAAGTTCTATCGTTCTGATCTTTTTAGCGTACAAAAAATATTTTAAATTAAACAATACTTTAAGCTTTGACCTATTTAAATGATTCGTATCTTACCCCACATTCTGAAGGAGCATAGGCCAAATACAGACAGCTGACATAAAGAGTCTCCAGAACGACGCCGCATCCATTAACAGACGAGACCAAAAGGTTGCCAGAGGTGACTAATGGAAGGCCATAGAATGTGTAAACAAGACAGTTGAACAGAGCTGTCACATATGGAATACCCGATAGCGTAGATCGATCCCGTCCTCACCACAGAGATCTATGTAATCCTGCACAGACCACCTCTTCCAGCTAAAGAACCAGCTAACCATTGCCAAGAAATGTTCCAGAAAAAAACCCACTAAATAAAACATCTCCAAACAAAGATCCAGCTAACCATTGCAGCCAAGAAATCAAAAAATAAGAAAGAGGCCTACGAAGGGGCTACAAATAGCACGATTCCAAAAACCCTAATATACCTAACATGGAGAAATAGCTTTCGTAAGTGCATTTACTTTGGGAATCCGAGTCCTCCGTCCATGCTCCCACTTTCCTCGATATTTGGAGGCAACTTCATCGGAAGATGGAACCGCTTCAAACAAGTTTCCGGTAAGACTTAAAGTACGATCAAATTAATCCTAGGGGACGATGGTTTGCTAGTTTGATGGGTAGAGCGGGTGCTGGTATTTTAATGTAATTTATTTTGATATTAAAATGTTCATAAAAAATTAAAATGATAAAAGTTAAACAATTTTTTTTAATACAAATATTATGTTCTTTTTATTTAAAAGTAGGAGTTTCAGCTACAACAATAATCAAATAATTAAATACTTGTCCACATGACAAACATATAAGCAATTTTATGAATCAAAATAGACTTAATTCTAAATTCACATAACAATCATTCGAAAATAATAAAATGTTATAATCAACAAAATAACAATTATACGAGTAATTGTTTCTCGGTACACAAGAATAGAATTGGGTTTCTGGAGGTGAGTGTAGATGAAAAAACAGTTGAAATATGCTAATAAAAAAAATAGCAATTATTGGAGTAATTGTTTCTCCATACACAAAAGATTAGGATTAAAATCACTTTCTCGACGCGAGTGTAGAGATGGAAAACTCCGTACACAAAGGACTAAAATCGACATTTTGGATATGAGTGTAGAGATGGGAAAATTCCACGCACAAAGGACTAAAATGGACCTTTTGCACATGAGGGTAGAGGTGGAAAAGTTTCGTACACAAAGGACTAAAATGGTCTTTTTGCACATGAGTGTAGAGATGGAAAAAAGGTTAAAATATTCTAATCTAACAATTATTTGAGTAACTGTTTCTCCGTGCACAAAAGATTTGGATTAAAATGGACTTTCTCAACGTGAGTGTAGAGATGGAAAAGCTCCGTACACAAAGAATTAAAATTGAGTAGTTGTTTCTTCATACACAAAAGATTGAGATTAAAATTGACTTTCTAGACATGAGTGTAGAGATGGAAAAACTCCGTACACAAAGTATTAAAATGACTGACTTTCTCGACGTGAGTGCAGAGATGGAAAAAAGTTAAACATTTGGTTTTCCAGGTGGGTATAGATGGACAAAAAGTTAAAATGTTCTAATCTAAAACATTTAAGAAAATTTAAAATCAATTGTATGTAGTGTTTTCTTACAACATGAAAAATAAGAAATCTACAAGCATGAAAATATTAAAATAGACTGATGCAACACCTAAACTGTTATTTTTTCCCGCCTTTTAAAATGTACATAAGAATGTTTGAAAAATCAATTATTTAGACAATTTTAATTTATATTCATACCAACAATCAATAAAACAAATAAAAATTACTGTTAACCTCTGAAAAAACCTCTATTTAAAAATTATAAAATCTTTAATATTAAAAATATTTGAGCACGGCCGAATCCGTGTTTTAGCCAATTGTACCCACCGGTGAAAGCGCAGTGCACCAACTTTTCCCGATTGAAATTTAGTCCCCGTCTTACAGTGGTAGTATGAACGCCAGAAGTGAAATCCAGATCGGTCACCTCACTGTAAATCTTACATTTAATTTGGGCAGCCCAAATAAAATACACGGCGTCTTAAAAAAAACCCTGATTTGGGCTCTTGTTTGTTTTTCCCTTTCTCTTCTAATTTTTCTTTTTTACTCTGCTTTTACTTTCCAAGTCATCATTCCAGCTTTCCATCTTTCCCGATATTTGGGTGAAATTCATCGGAAAAACAAGTTTCCCGTAATAGTAAATTACAGCCAAACTAATCAACCTCGTCATTTGAGATTCTGTCGGAACTCCACGCTCGGACGACACCGACCCTCCACAACGTCTCTTTAGGCCATTTCATGCCTTGATATATTGTTTGTATGGTGTGGAGGCGGAGCATTTGTCGGTGCACTATTTCTCAGGGTTTTATAAGAAGTTGGTGTTGGAAAATTTGCACTGCACAGTCCAGTATCCAATAGCAGCGAGGTAGGCCAGCTTCAATCCCTACAATCTGTATCTGTATCTGCTTTTGTATGGTTCATTGCATGATAGGATTTACAGGTGTCCATTTAAAGATATCAAGTGTTTTCATAATCTACAATCATGAATCAATTTTTATTTCTGATTTTGATTATGTTTGTGTTTTTGTCATCAAATTTTGGATCTTTATGATCCACGATGAAAGAGAGCAAAAGTAAGAGAAATCCCTACTTTATTTAGTTGTCTGACATGGCACGTTGTATAAACATGCAGTTTGGAGTGGCTATCAATCAATTAGCTAAGGGCCGTAGCAGGGAAGAAAAGAAAGCTCAGAGTTGTCGTTTGTTGCAACAGCTGGTGGGCGATCCTCTTGGTAAGTAACGACCCTTCAATATCTGTTCGATGGATGAATATATATCGCCTTGTTTTATATCTTCAGTTCATTGTATTTTGAATCGTCTGTATGTGTTGTCCATGTTTTATATCTTAAGTTCATTAGCATTTTTTAGCCATAGTTTCGGTGGCTTTTTTCAGTCATTATTATAACTATTGGTGTTAAGGGACCACAAACACCGTGGAAGTGCTCTGCATTCTGTTCTGATAGCTCCCTTCTTGCCACCTCCCCTCTTGGGTTTTGCTGCTTCTGGTTTTTTTTGCTCAAGAATAGTAATCCTATCAATAACATAAGATCATTTTCCTAATTTAACCTATGAAGAAAAAAGAGGGAGAGAAAGTATTAATTACTTTGTTTTTCTGCTTCGCTATGTAATTCTGGTTGCTTTCTTCAATAAAAAGAATGAAAATTATTAATTATTTCTGGTTAATGAAGGAGAGGAGCTACTGCCTTAGTAATTAGTCATGAGAAGAGGAGATATTCAGATTATTTGCACTTTACTCTCTCATGGATCTATTCAAGAATTGCTTAATTTTACAATTTCATGTGTCTTGGTCTTACAAAGTTAGATTTGTTTTTCTATTTCATAAGCATTATAGTGTCATTAGGAAAAATAGACAATCTTAATTACTTTTGAAAATAATCATCACAGTGAGTCAATTTTTTTTTTTTATAATAATTAAAATTATCTTAAGTTATCATAGTGATGAAATTATTAAAATTTATTAACATCAACTAATATTACCCATGTGGCCACTATGATGAATTGTGCAGTCACGATTGCACTATTGAACAACGAACCAATAGAAGGAAGAAATAAACGAAATTATGGCTTTTATCACTAAAGTTATGCGAAAAAGGTAAGAGAATTTATATTTGATTTTTTCAATTCAAGTTGCACTATAAATGAATTTATATTTGATTTTTTCAATTCAAGTTGAATTATGTAGAATATATAATAATAAAAATATTTGATTTTTTCAATTCAAATTGAATTATGTAGAATTTATAATAATAAAAAAATTGTAATTTTTTTGGATGCAGAATGTTATCTATTTCAACCAATCAAAATGAAGAGTTGCAAGGATTCATAAAATCAAATATATTATGTCAAGAGTTAACACTTTTGAGTTTTGTGTATGATAAATCATTTTGGTATGGATGGGGGGTTCAATTTGAGAAAGATAGCTATATTAATGGGAAGATTAATATTGAAATAGAAGCATGGGAATGGTATTGTAAGGTGTTTGAGAGTGACAATCAAATGGAGTTAGTTAATTTAATCCTACTTTACTGGCCTCACTGTTACCCACACCTTGTGCTTTGTTGTACATACAACTCAAAGTTTTATGGTCAGTCATTTATTGACATTGTGGATGACCATGTCATTGCACATGTCACACAAACATTACCTACAAATAGAGTGATTATGGATTATAGTGAAGTATTCGTTCGAAATTATGGAATAGCCAAATCAAAAAGATTCCAAAGGACAAGGACAAGGGCATTGAAGAAGAATTCTAAGATTTCTCAATAAATTTGAGAGTAGATGTATTTTACATCTTCAAAATTTGTGGAATTTTTGTAATAATTATTTTATTTTAATAGTTAACTTTGATTTTTCAGATTTTGTAATAATTATTATTTTAATATTTATTTTCATACCATTTTAATGTCTAATTTATTTTGTTGTTAATTTGTATTGTATGTTGTTTCATTGAGTGAGGATTTTAAAAAAATTGAGAGTAGATGTATTTTACATCTTCGAATTTTGTGGAGTTTTTGTAATAATTATTATTTTAATGCGTATTTTGTTTTTTCTAATGTCTAATTTATTTTGTGGTTAATTTGTTTTGTATATTGTTTCCCAAATCATTAAAAGATTAAAATTATATAAAAATAATTTGTGTATGATTTTTATTGTTATTATTTATTACTAAAAGAAGATTTATATCTATATTATTTTATTGTGTTAATATCATAAGATACTCAATTTAAACACGACATAATAAATTAAATAGTATTGTAATTGTTGTTTTTTAGATTTGATAAAAATTAAATGTAAGTTTTATTAATGTGAATAAAATTAAATGCAATTTTTGTTAATTATAGTGTTTTAGCTTTGTTAATTAGTTATTTTAATCACCTAACCCTAACCCTAACTCATACCCTAACTCTGATTCTATTCCTAACCCTAACCCTAACCCTTTCCCTAACTCTAACCCTAACAATAAATTTGAAACCATTATCTTAGTCCTAGACCTATCTCTAACCCTATCTATGATCATAACACTATCCATACCTAAAAACCTAATTTTTATCACTAAATTTTAAATAAATAATATATTTAATAAATGTTATATTACAAATTATTATATATTAAATAAATAAAATAAATATGATATAACTTAAAATCATTAAAAGTTATATATTACATGTTGTCAATGTTTCTTCTCTTATTATTAAGATGAATTTTTATCACTAAATTTTAAATAAATAATATATTTAATACATGTTATATTACAAATTATTATATATTAAATAAATAAAATAAATATGATATAACTTAAAATCATTAAAAGTTATATATTACATGTTGTCAATGTTTCTTCTCATGAAATTGTTATAGATTAAAATGGTTATTTATTACAAGTTGTTTATTTTCAATTTAATATATATATATTAAAACTAAAATATATATATATATATATACTAAATTATCCGATTTGATTTGTAGTAGACACAAGTGCAACTATATCTCTTCATTCAAAACAACAATTGTTAAATATTAACGAATTGATGATTATAGATGGTATGATTTTTTCAAAGCTTGTGAATGAGAGTAAAACCTTCTACATTAAACTATGCATGCTATTTTGAATTGACGTTTTGAACCACACTAAATGGTAGGAAGAGGATAATGAAGAATATGATCGTAGAAATGACCTTAAGAAGAGTTTAGTGGTGGTAGAGGGTAGGGAGGGAGGAGATTGGAAATTGAAGTAAAAATGAAAATAGGTGAAAAAATGATGAAGACATAATAGAAGAATGAATAATATAGTAATATGATATAACACAAATAAATGGATAAGAAAGGTTAAAGTTAAATGTCACAAACAATGAATAAATAACACTAATGACCTTACCCTAAACCTAAGGCAATGATTCATCATAGGAAGAGGATTATGAACAAAAAAAATGAAGACATAATAGAAGAATGAATAATATAATAATATGACATAATACAAATAAATGGATCAAAAAAAGGTTAAAGGTTAAATGGCTCAAATAGTGAATAAATTATCTAAGAGAATTATAAAGATGAATTATATAAAAAAATGATTGAGGAACAATTACTAAAATTATTAAAAGAAATGAAGGAAGATATACTAAAACTTGAAACAATAATAATTAACCAAAAAAGAAAGAAAAAAGATGAGATTATATATACAATATAAATTGGAAAATTAAATAAATGATTCAATTAAAATAACAAAATAGATGGTTAAAATACAACAGACTATAATATACATAACCCATAATATATATTAATATAAATAGACCAAACAGTTTGACACTGCCCACACACACTGACCACACTTGTCTTTGATTATGCATCCAACACCAACCCACCTAGGGTTACGTTTGGCAGCCTCGGCGAAGTTTAATTTCCATTTTAATCTCACCGGTTTCAGCCAACGCACTACCTTCCTATCAACCTTACCCGATCCCGGGGCCGAGGGCTTAGGTGTTTTGAGATTAGGCCACACCTTCTAGATTCCCTCGTCCCATCTTGTGCACCTACCCTTGGCACCAAAAATATTTCTATTGTTTGTTGTCTCAATGATGGTACCCTGAATCTTTGTTATAAGAAGATCGCTGCTAAGAAATTCTTCTTTGAAGATGCATGTATTCCTCTCTTTCCAAAAATGCCATACGACCAATGATGGTGCCAATATCCAGATTCCATGCCAATATCCACTCTTATTTGCAATCGGCCAGATATTCATAAACTCCCAAAGCTTCACCTGTGGCGATCCCTAGAGTCAAAAGGCCACCAGTAGCCAATCCCAACATGAGGCAGCCATGGGACAATTGAGAAATATATGATCCACACTTTCCTCCCCATGTTCACATAATGCGCATTGTGACAGGCCTGTAATCCCAATTCTTTTCAATCTTTGTCATGTAAGACACCGCTGGTGAAGGTCCACCCATAGGAAAGCACCATCCTTTAACAACACTTCCCTTTGCCAACAGAGAGTAGCCATCCATGACTTCTCTTCACTAAGTAAAATTTTTATATGGTATCCAAGTTTGGTCGAGTATTCCCCAGATCCCCACTCCAAATAATTGTGTCTTCCTAATTGTTCAAATTAATTGACCTGTTAGAAAGTTCCCGCGCCACAACCTCTTTAACTTCTTGTGGTAACGACATGAAATCCACTTCTTTCCATTTGTATTGACCACCAATTAGACCTTAATCTTTAAAAACATACTCCACCGCCTTGGTTCTGTGAACCTTCTGTAGCCTATCATAATACTAATCTAGCTCAAACATCTCTTCCAAAATTTTATGGCAATTGTTAAAATTATAGAAGGCTCCCCATTATCCCCTTTTGATTTATATGTTGTATCCCAACCTATGAGCGGTATTTTCTTTTCATTTTTGGAGCCTTCCCATAGGAACTTCTTCAAAAATATTTCCATGTCTTCCTCAACCTTCACAGGCACTTCAAAACATGACATAATATATATATGGGATTGTGAAAAAAACCACCTTATTCATTGTTTTTCTTCCAGCCAAAGTGAGCCAGCTATTCTTCCACACCATTGCCTTGTTTTTTCATTTTCCAACCACTTTATTCCAATGCTTTTCTTTGCACGTGCCATAAAAAATATTCACCCCTAAGAATTTTCCTTGCAATTTGCCCCCTTGAAAGCCCAGTATCCTAGTAATAGACAATTGTAGTGATAGCCTTGTATTGAAAAAATATATACATGATTTCTCCTTGTTTGTTTTCTAGCCCGATTGTTTTTCGTAATCATCTAGTACCCTTTTGATTGATCTAGCCTCCCTTATACTTGCCTCACCAAAAAGGGTAGTGTCATTAGCAAATTGTGTATGGGTGACTGGTTCCATATTTGGAGGCACCCGCACCCCCTTCCATTCCAACCGTTGGCAACTATTTTTGATTGCGCAGTTTAAGGATTCAACTATAATTACAAATAGGAATGGTGATATGGGGTCACCCTACTTGGTCCATTGGTGGCCTAAACTAAGCCATGCAGTGTCCCGTTTACTGAAACTAAAAAATGCACAGAGGAGATGCAATAGTATATGAGTTTGCACCAGTGGGTATTGAATCCTAACCTCCCCACTAATTTCATTAGGAAGCCCCATGAAACTTTATTGTATGTATTACATACGTCCAAATTGATCAATATCCCTACCTTCTTATTTGTCTTGAGTTTATGTACCACCTCTAAATGAAGCAAGATGCAGTCAATGATTTCCCGACTAGGGATGAATCCATTCTGCTCTCTAGATACTATTCTCCCCAACACCAATTTGAGTTTGTTGGGAAGTACTTTAGTTATGACCTTATATACCGTATTACAGAGCGAAATGGGCCTGCAGTCACTAAATGACTTGCAATTTGGTTTTTAGGGACCAAGGAAATCACCAAATTGTTCAAATCCTTCACAAACCTCTTAGTCTTGCAAAAATATTCCACTAGCTTCCAGAGGTCACCCCCCACAAAGCTCCAACGCGACTGGAAGAATTTTGTGTTGAACTCATCAGGCCTTGGTGTGTTATCTTGGTGTAGCTAAAATAAAGCGGCCTTTACTTCTTCTTTAGTTACCATTCCATAGAGCATAATATTATCTACATCGCTAACCCATTTTCTTATCAAATCCAGGATACTAACGCCTTTCTCTTGCATCCTTTGGTCACCAAGAAGACGTTTACAAAGTTTGAAGCTACAACCAAACCAACCTCCATTAGGGCGTGAGTGGTGGAGCTATTCATAGTCTGCATTTCTTCTATCTTGTTCACAACCCTCCTAGCCAACACCGAAGCATGAAAGAACTTTGAGTTTAAGTCACCCTCAACATGCCACACCTCCCTTGACTTGTCCC